>JAPYZR010000484.1:0-58902 GCA_030522945.1 Trichopria nigra | reverse complement strand
TCTCGAGGTTTTTCGTCTAAACGTTCCACGTAGGACATTTTTCATTTTGTTTTTTTTTTATTTTTTTTTTTTTTTTTTGGATATACAATAAAAATCAAGGCGAGAAGAAAGGAGCTTTTAAGCAGTCTCTAAGAATAAGGAAACTCAAGTTATTTACTTGGAACCGATCTGTTAATCGTTCTCGATCGAATTTATTTCGTGGCATTGAAAATTTATTATAACAGGGGCTTTCCTGTCCAACTTGCTATCCTTCACCAGATTAGACCTCCGCAAATCATAATATAACATCCAAGTACGATGCTTTCTCGGAATGTAATTTGAGCTATTCACTATTTTAAATGAATAAATCAGTTTTTAATCCAAGATATTTGGAGGAAAATTTCATGTTGCATATATATATTCCGCAAATTTGTAGGATAATGACAATTGACTTCATTTTTTTTAGCGTGAAACTTACACCAGTGAAAAAATGCTATGAAATGCGCTGAGGACAAATCTTAAATTACGTATTTACCTTCCAAATTTCTTGGAGTTAAAATTAAGTTACTCATTTAAATCATTGGGTTATAACCCTTTCTAGGGAGAAATTTAATTATTTATAGAGTTAATTGGAGAATTCTCACTTCACAGAGAGTGCATAGTCGCTTTTCAAAAAGTGAAAAATTCGCTCTTTTAAAAGAGTAGTAGCTCAATTGTCACTCAGAAATTTAGCGAGATAGAACTGCCTTGTAAGGTAGTTACAAGTAATAAGCACTGTATAAAGTAACATTTTTATTCACGAGGTAGATTCATTTGCGGAACTCCTTATAGTTACTAACGTATTATTCGCAATATTTTCTCAATATTAACATATACATATACGATTTTAGAAAATAAAGATTTTGAAAAACGATAACAAATATTCGTATTATTCCTCCGTCGATACATTTAGAACACACTTCAAGATTACAACATTCATTCATACGCACGTAAAAACATGGTCAAATTGCATATATATATATTCATAGAACTTTTTAGATTCATTTCAATCATTCTGAAATATTATCCATAATGTCCATGCCGGAAATCTTGGTCGAGTATTTAAAGTTGAGAAAAATTAATTAATAATCACAATTTAATTTTGTAATAATATAACTGCATACATTTTTAAGTGACAACGGCTTTTCAAAAGTATCATCAGAGGTTTAGTTATTCATAGAGTCTTTAATTCCTATAATTAATTATGTACAAATGCACCACTGATAAATTTTCTTACATCAATTAAATTATTATAATTTTAAAAGGACTTTCATTTTAAGAAAAATTAAAATCATAAATTAATTTGCGAATAGATTTGCAGAAAATAGGGTCAAACATAAACTGAATTTGATTTCTCGCGTGAACAAGAGGACAACTTATCATACGTGACATATTTGGGCCAGATACAGTTATTGCCTCCAACTAAAATTAATTTGGAAGTTTGTATCTAACGACTGCGGGACAAAATGGTTGTGAACTATTCGTCTTATACAGGCGTAATTTTATAATTTGTATTATCTAAAAAAAAAAAACTAATATTATAAATATTACCATTATTAAATACTATTGTTTTATTAAAAGAGAATATTTGTTATCTGGACAATATTGCAATTCTTCCTTTTACTAAAGAAAATGCTTCGTTTATCGGATTACATCTTATATTTCGCGAAACTTTTTCGATTTGACCGAGTACGCGTGTATTTTTAAAATTACAAATTCGAGCCTCGCCGTGCGCTTTTTACTTTAATGATCCGCTTTTTCATTCGTTTTTACGGTATAAAGCGAAATTCAGGCTCCTAGTTTTCACCGTCGGTCGGCGACCTCCTTTCTGCCGAACGTGTTCGGAATACACCGCCGAAGGATTCGATTTTGGATTTACGACGGGCGACTCGCGATTCCATTTTGGATTCTCAGGAAAACGCTGATCTCCCGCATCTATCACCTTTGGAATTACATCCGAGTTCACGTACAATTCAATTACACCAATTGGATTCTCGATAAATTAAAAACGTGAACGTTGCTCCAATAACGGCAAGTACGAGCGGTATCATCCATTCTCAGTCGATTTCCATTATAATTCAAAGTAGGTCTGGAATATTCATCCATTTCCGATCATTCATATTTTTGGGGCACGTTATATTATAATTTTTATTATCTGCAGGCACGTATTTGGAAAAATGATACTTTTTAGTCCCGAAAAGTAGGCGAGTAATATTTCTTTTTTCTTTTAAAAATATATGTATGTTACACGTATCCATATCAGCTATATTTTCGAAAATATCATGGGTTCTAAGATGTAAAATATATTTTTACGGAATGGCTCGCAGAGGTAGTTTTTTTAGATTAACTAAAATATATATTTTATAATGAAGTATATAACGATTTTGTGGAATTACAAAATGTTTTATTAAATTTCAATAATTCATATCTTTGCTAAGATTCGTCACTTGTTTGATATGTTTGGCTCCACAAGTAACTGCGTATATGTGCCCTTATGATTGTATATGCTCATATTTATAAATGGTTTTATATTCCATAAATTCAATGCAATACATGAATATGCGATATTTTAATCGACATCATTGTTCTTGTTCAAAACAACATAACCTCATAACATTAATTCTGTCAGAGTGGAAGTCAAACAATATTGGCTATTCTGCTACGGCCTTTATGGCAATATTATTTTCGCAAATATATCGAAAATTTCATGAGAAGTCAAACTTATATCAAATTTTGTTCTATAATAGGTATACTTTTTACCTTATCGAAATTTAATGACTACTCGACAACTTTCCTTTCAAAATTCAAGATGGAAGTACTTCTATCTACTATCGCGAGCAATACACTCTTCATCAATGGAGGTAATAATTTCAGTAAGTTTACAACTTAAACATCGAAACGTTCAATTTTGCAAAATCGTCTTATCGAATCGCGCACCGATAATCACCATCGGGTAGTTCTCGCTGGAACCGAAAAACGCAAGCGGAAAAATGCAGTTTTCGAAGTTTCCACTGCGCTCGCTGCCGCTCCGCTCGGCTTTTAACGCTAATGGCGCTTTAAAGGCCATCCAAAGTGCATTATAAATAACGGAGGGACCTCTTAAACGCGAGTTCCTCGACAAACAAACTTCGTAGCAGTAAAAGTCGCGTCAAGCAAACGATGCGCACACGATCAAATCCTCGACGACAATAAAAATCAACATTATCCCGTTTCAACGATACATTTTTATATCTAGAAAAAACATAAATACAATGGAGCAGTCTTCGGAGATTCCGCAAAACTTAATACTGTCGATTTTCCAATACGCGAATGAAAAATGCCGAGCATTCGGCCATATTGGTAGAAAATCCTTCGAAAGGGAGGAATCAGAAACATTTTGTTATTCTTATTTTTAAAAATAATATAAACTAGAGGCTTCGCCCTGCGGCCTTCGGACGCCAACCCCAACGTGGGATGTGCCCCAGGACCCTCGGCACGCTACGCAGGAGTGACGAAGTTCGCCCTTAGGGCCTCACTCAATGTATATATTTCACTCGGAGTCCCAAAAGTTTATAAACCAATTAATAATTATATTAATAAACCAATCTAAATATGCTCTATACGAAGCTTGTTAATGCATATGCATATTAATTTTTATTTATATATATATTATGTATTCCAATGGAAATGGACATTTTCAATTGTCCCCTAGCCCGTAGGTGGTTGTACGTAAGTTCGTACAAGACCCAGGAAATTTTTTATTGCATTTTTGGGTCCAGTATAGTCTGAAATATGGACATTTCAAGAAAAAACTTATAGTAATCATCGAGTAACCAAATTCAATATTTCGAACGAATACGGTCGGATCGAATTAAAAGTATTTTCAAGCATATAAGACTTTAATAACTATATAGATAATGAATTCGTGAATACTTCCAAGCCTTGTTTATTCCTATATAATAAATATTATGTTAGTATAGACTGATGACTTTTTATCTTGACTTATTTCAATGGCTTAAGAGGAAGCCCGAGTGAGATGCAGATTTTTTCGCTGCATCGTAGCTACTAGTTTGGTGGCAGATTTGTCAAATCTTTCTAGAGATGAAGATTAACAGAGGAAACGTGGAAGAGAGACTAAATGCCATGTGTAGGTAGAACAAATAATGATTCTTGCTGAATTTCGAACTTACCTTCGGTGAAATACGTTATCGTTTTAGCTCTTTGACGGCACGTATCGCTGAGTATAGCAAATCTTTTTTTGTAGCAATCTTTTCGTTTGCGCCCAGCAAACAATCACAGAAGTTATGTCACAGTGATGTAACAGTTACATTACAATGTCGCCTCAAAATTGTCACAGTTACATAACTGTGACATAACTTCTGTGATTGTTTGCTGGGCGACTATTCAAATGATTTTTCATAACAAAATACAGTTCCTTGGTGTTTGTAATGATTTTATCTAGTGCGCTCGTGCTTGATTTTTTTGTTTGAAGTTGAAATAGATGTACAAATTGTAACATAATTCTAAGAACTGAACGAAATGCGATATCATTACATAAAATCATCAGACATCTTAGTTTCAGGTTAGTATGTATAATGCAGTCAAACCTTAGTTTCGAATAAATATTCATCGTTGAAAAGGTCGCTCACAAGGTAAAAGGCGTCTCCTTACGATTCACAGAAATTGTTTCAAACTGCCATTAATATTTATGATATTCAGAAATCATTTTAGAAATTCAAAACTTAATTTGTTAATGTCACTTACTGACAATCAAAATAATACACTGTAAGGAGATCTGAATCATTCATATTTTTCAAGTAGCAAAAAGAAAGACAAAAAAAATTAATAATATAAGTATCTAACAAATAACAATGTGAAGCTCAGCATTGGTAATATGAGATAAGTTAATGCTGCGATTTTGCCCTGAAAACAACTGGAATGTGCGGCGATCCACGGCATCAAAGCGGCGATTGAAATTGTTTCCCGGCCTCTCCCGCAAAGAGTGGATCCTCCAGAATCCCGACTCGCTTTCCGCAGGACCAATTCGCGATTGTCTTTCGCGGACAACAAATTACATTCCTGCACTGCGAAAGCCCCGTTTCTTTGTGTAGTCTCTCCCGATCCTCGAAGGTGCTTCGACTATAGGTCGGAAAAAGAGCGACGTCCGTCTGCGAGCCACGTGGCTATTGTTTGCCAAAGTCCAACCGGTCTGGGAAGACGACTTGGATGAAACGACGGTCGTTTAACGAAGTTCCCGCGTATTACCTTTGAGTCGCGGCTGAAGAGTCCCTCGTGTTTAGGACGTATCAGGGAATTCTTCCTTAAAGGAATGACGATGCTGATCCAGATCCTTTGTCTTTTCCAATCCGTTCGACCAAGTTGAACTTTCTTTCATTCTTGTGCTCTTTCCCAGAAAAATCTGAGCGTTTTATACTTTTGCTCGAACGTACGTGGTCGGGGCGGACAATGCAACTTTATCTTAGGTTATTGTCAGTTTCGAAAGTGAAGACTTTTTTTATGGATACATTTATGAACCGAAAGTCCTGGATAGGCAAACTGTATATTGATTCCTTTCTTAGAAATATATTCGTTGTTCGCTTAATTACATGATTGCTTATGCATGCGCACAAAAGAAAGATAACACATACATTGCATTTTTCCATGCACGCGTCACCTCGATTCGCTGTCGTATCGCCTCCGCAGTCTTGACACTGCGATGGATGAGCGCGCGTTACACCGACATCACTCTTTAGACTCTTAATCCGATTGGATATACCCAACATTGCTTATCCGCGTGATTTAAGAGCCGAGTCCATTGCCACGACTGACGTCGATCTATGCCTGTCGACTTTCGCATAAATTCCGTCCTTTAAAGAGAATGCGCACAATTTACAAAAATTCGTAATTACGCTCGACATTTAAGTACGGCAATATAACGGCGTCTGAATTCCATGGCGCGTAATTTCCGGATTTCTTGGAGGAGAATTCGAGATTCCTTGCTATTTAAATGCACTTCATTATTCATATTATTTATGAATGCTGATCCGTTTGCCGAATGAGGTCAAGATTTAATTGGCGTTACTTTTTTTACGAATAAGATGAAACTAATAATGGCAAACTGATTACTTTTCAAAGAGAGCGTTTAAGTATTGGAAATGTCTTTTCAGTCGCTAAAGATATATGTTCTTCAATTCTGGAAGAGCGCAAGATTTCAACTATAGTAAAAAAGTATGAAATAGGGCCTCGAACCGGTCCATACTACTTATTATTTGAGGTTAGATAATAATATCATTCAGGTTTCCATTAACAATAATAAATTATTAAGGCATATAATAAGACCCAATTCGAAAAAAATATAACCCCATTCAAGTTTAAGTCAATTTCAGTAATCATCTGGTGCACCGATCGTAAAATACTTTCTTTCAAATGTCACTTTCCAAGCACGTTGGCACATGACAGCCAATCATAATCCACAATTTGACCAGCAATCGAAAAAACGTGAAGAAAAGAAGTCGATTTCGACTCGCGACATAAATTCAAAATTCGATTATCAAATTAACCCGTTCGTAAGTTGGAGAGGTACTCACGGTGCAAAGAAGGTCGACGAAACGAAATTACATCCCAGCGACTAAGGGACTCGACAAAAGCATGGAAATGAGAAGATGAGCATATCCTAATTCGTAAACAAGCCCGAAGGAAAAATAAAGGGGGAGAGACTAGGGAGAGCCATGCAGACGTCTCGCGAAATAGAAAGGAGAACTTATATGTTCGTAGTCCATGCACGGGAAAAACGCACAGCGGAAAGACGAAGTTTCAAGGATCGAAATCAGGCGCAAGGGGCGATCCGCCGAGAATAAAAGTTCCTCGACGTATCCGCCGGTAGCGATGGATCAGTCGTGCGGATCCAGAAACGTGGGTCGGGAATTCGAACGGAACGGGACTGTTCTTGCGTAACCCCCGCCGATACACTTCTGCCTTCATATTCCTGTTCCTTTTTTCTTTCCTTCCCTTTGTCGTTGTCTCTGTCTCTCTTTACCTCGTCACTGCCGGCGGACATCAGAGACAAACTGCACTTCTTCCAGTTTTTCTCGCCTACTCTAGTCTGTAATCAGACAACGTGTATAAACATAACCTCGAATCAGCCGCTGGGGACGGCTGCAGCATAAATGCACGTCCGACGCATCACACGCAGCTGTTCGCCGATTCATGATTTACATTGCAGTGCTGGAATAACTGATGTTTTTTAAGTTTTTCATATCTGTTTCTCTTCAATGTGGTCTTAGCTAACTTAGGTACTAACTTATTCCTAGTAAACAATTGGTACCAATCAATTGCTTTTGTTCCTGATAGAAACATATCTGTCTTAAACCAAGCCGAAGGTGAAATGCATTATCTAGCCATCCAATATTTCTCAATGTTCTCAATCAGACGTTTCCAAGCATGCGTCGTTTATTCCATTTCGACCATACAACCATTGACTTCCTGGCCATTGTTCCAAGCTGCGCAAGTCGGAAAGTTTCCTCAGCATTTTTGCCTATTGACTTGAGATAAAGCCGATTGAATATCTCGTCGTCATCGGGAATTTCCACCAGCGAACGCTCGCGTTATACGATCGAGTTTTACAAAGGTGTAAAATGCCTGAAGGTCCGAGATCGCGTCGTGCTTACAGTGGGGCGTTATCGGAATAACTCGTTCGCCGGCTTGCGCAAGAAGTGAGTGTTAACAACGGCGTTGGCTCTTGACTTTTTTACGTGACTTCTTCTTTCGTCTCGCTCTTACTTTTACCGCCGAGCTCTTTTGCTTCGGGGCTTTTTCCACGGTATATCCAGCGACCGCGCCGCCAACGCTTGAGAGCGCTCGTCCGCTGCGCTATCGGTCGCTTCCAATGCCTCCGTTCCTGGCCGGGGGTTAATGTCACGTTATAGGCAGTTACGTGTGCTTGACCGAACAACCCTTGCACGTGTCCGTTTTTTCTAAACGACCCGCACACCAGCAGAAGTTAACAAAAGGACAAAATTAAAAATGACTAGCTGGAAGAAATTGACGGGCTCTTAAACGTTTAAGCTTTTTGCTTTGTCAATCTTCTCCCGTGAATGTAAACAAGTGCAGTCTGATGATTTTATTATTTCTTCTTACTCATTTTTTTGCAATTAATGAAAATTTAATTTGCGAATTACATTTTGAGATAATAAAAGAATTCTAATATTCCCAACTCTTTAAAAGCTAATGATTATGAAGCGAAGCAATCGAATCGGACAGAAGTTTATTACTATGGAGAAGGGGTCGCAATAACGCAGAATCGCGTCTGTGCATTACTCAAACGTGATAGATGGTACTCCAGCATACGGGGAGGCGTGAGAGGTAGGTCGCTACCGCTGTACGCTTGTCACGAAAATGACGTATTGCTGCAAAGGTGCTGTAGGTCAGTCCAGACCAGCAATGCGATATGACATCTTTGACTTTTCGCGAAACCTCCAGCAGAATCTCAAGAGCCAATGGATCATTTGATCCGTAACCGCAGTATTGCACTCTTCAATGTGTTAGTCGACTTTCCCCTTCAAGGGTCTAGTAAAAATCGGGATGAATAGGCTCGAATTAGCCAGTCTTTTTACCCGATGGATGCCCCCATCCCCATGTGCCGCAGAAAAAATAACGTTTCATCGCTCGGAGTATAAAACGACTGAAAATATCGTTTGGCTGATCTAATGACAGCGTATTAAAAATTTCGCTGAGTCACGATGACTTAGTTAATACCGAGTGGTATTCATTAGGTGTGTCGATTTCTGCAATTCTTCTGATGATCCATTTTTGCTCTTAGGCAGAAGTAAACATCAACGTCAGATGCGGGAGTGAAGGAACATCGATCATTGAAAAAATGCTATCGCGTGACGAAATAAGAAAAATCACGAAAGCTAAAGTTTCTGCTTAATCAATTCGCTTCGATGAGATTGGTATATATTGTGATAGGAGGATTTTTATCTGTATGTCACGTTTCCATTATGCGCATTTCAATAAACTCTTCATCATGATTAATGCCGAAATGTTCTTAGAGTAATCTTCTCGAAGTCGGCAGAGATCGGCGTATCACGGTGTAGTTAACTGACTCGAACATGTATCCGGGGTTAACTTCAACTCTCTGCATTAATCTCGCAGTATTCATCTCTCCACCTCCCTATATCACATAAGCACGCAATTACCCCAAGGCAAATTACCTTGACAGTGGGAGTCATCGCGTCACCGCCAACATGCATTAGACAATTACTGCTTCGTCGACGCTTTAATAAACGTACCTTCAATCATCTCCGAGTTTGGAGGCGACCGTGAGTCGGCATTAGCATTAATATCCTCATTGCCACGCTCTACAATATCGAGGGTCATTGCGCGGATTTTCTTGCAGTTACTTCGTCATGTTGAAACGAATTGAAAATCCGTCGTGGTTTGACGGATCTGTTTTAATAAGACGAAAGTACTCCAGAATACTCGTTTTACACTGATGATTTTTACATCGTTGTTGATGCATTCGGTACGATACTCGCTATAGCTGAAAGTTAATCACCATAGATGAGGCACTCAGTTAACCATGTCAAGTATACTACGAGAATGACGCGTATCGACAATATATATCGTATGTGGTTGCGAGGAGAGAATTTCTAAGAATTTTCAGCAGCTGTAACGATTTTGTAATACGATGGATAATAATAAATGTCTAGCGTATTGTGGTAAGGCTCCAAGAAAGTTTCTGTAATTAGACGTTCGCGTACTGCTATCAGGATTGAAGAATGTGGACGCTCTCGCTATGTTTCGCAGGACCTTTGACTCATCACGTGAGCTGAATAAAAATCCATTTACTGTACACGCGCTCTCCTTGCAACGGAAACTCATTGAAATTCCGAAAAACAATCGAATAATTGCAAGAAAACACTGGAGATACAATGTGGTTAGATTACAATTTTCCAATTAAAATGAAAACTATGGTTTAAAGCGTCTCGGACGGCGTTAGCGGTAATGCCGTAGATGGAAAGCAAGGCGCAAACTTACTCGCAACATAAAAAAATCAATAGACCCTTTTCATAATCGCGCCCCTTCGCGCTTTTCGTTTACTGTCGCGTCTCGACGGCAGCGTCTTCGCTTTTCTGTTTCGCGCCCAATTTGCGGCCCATCATCACTACGGAAGAAGCAATTTCTAACTTAAATGAAACTCTCTCTCGCCCGCTATCGACAGAAGAGCCCGAACGACCCAACAGCAGTGTCGCCTTCCACTGCACGCAAAGTAGATACCGTTCGGAAGGTAGGAAGAAGCGATTTCTAATGCTTTTGGCAAGCTGCAACTCTACGTACAGTTTGCCTACATGCGCAGATTCTCAGAAATATGTCACATTGGCCTTTGCGAATGCGTCACGCTAGCCGAAGGCCTTCCCGCCTCGTGGGACTAAAGACCGATTCAGCAGAATCACGTGTCGATAAAGCGCCCACCCCAGCGATTGCTAGTATGCAGCTACGGAGTTCGCATACTTCCCGAATCGACTCTTCTCTTTCCGTACCCGCTCTTCTCGCCCCTAGTGCAAGAGGAGCGCACGCAACTTACTGAGATTGCCTGGAAGCTTGGATGGCTCGGTAGGTAGATTGGTTGGTTAGCTGGTTTGGTGGCTCGTAGAGGGTACCTATGTATCGGAGAGAGGTAACTTCGATAATCTTCCATCCTTTGCCACGGCAAAGTTTGGCAATCAATGTTCGAAGTAACAGTTTAATTAAATACGCTAACCCATCGACGAGACGAGCCCTATCCCTTATAGTACCACCGACAAGGCTGATTCCTCTCGAATTTTCATCTCGGGATCTATTGGTTTAACAGACTGCGAAACGAGCTCGATTCTTTTTTGGCGAACATCCACAAACTCAAATAAGGATTTGAAGAGCTGAAATGTAATCCAAAACAACTGTAGACATACATCGAGAAGAATTCCTGTCATTTAAAAATTAGTCACTTACGCCACCGGTTCTATATTCATATAACGAATTACTTTTTTTTTCATTAAACTCATTGAATAATAGAATATTACTTTGATTTTTACAACGATCATGATATACAATGGAACCCATGACTAAAAACGTAGTTAGATTAGAAATCTACTTTACAAATAAAAGTCATCAATGCGTTACTGCAAAAAGGAGATACTATATATCTGCGTTTTAGAAGTATAAACCAAGGGTCTAAACCATAGGATCTTCTTAAAACCTACAATTTTTACATTCCAGACGAGGTAAATTACTAAATGATAGATTCTGATATTCTAATAACGTTAGAAATTCTATTCTTACCATGGTATCAGAGCTTTCATTCATAAAAATATTTAAACTCTACTATAGCTATCGCAGATTTTAACGTAATAAACGTATTATTTTCTAAAATTCATTGAACTGTAACGTTTCACATATGGCACACTTGCTTACCGTTATGGACGAGAAGAGTCGACTCCCTGGCGAGATTTGTGAGTTCGTTGTCCGTCAGAGTCTCGTCGGAGGCGTTCCCGGACGTCGGTGTATCACTCAAACCTGCCCCACTTCCCGGCACGTGGTAAAGCGGATGCTGCTGGTGCTGCTGGTACGATCTTTGTTTGTGACTCGAGCCGTAATGATTGTGCTGCGGTTGATTGGATTGATGATTGTTTTGCGAATGGCCGAGGCTACGCACGGTACGGATGCTCTGAGTGTGGGTGTCTTCGCCCTCGCTACCGCTCAGGCTGTAGGCCGGGTAATGGCGTCCCTTCCCTACGAACAAAAAAGACGTATCGACCACTTGAGCACCTGAAAAAACATAATCGGGTCCACGCGCAAGACGGAGCTTCCGGTCTTTACCGAAAGCAAGAAGCCATTGATTTTTTTCAATTGCCACCCTCGAGTGATTCAAAAGGAGGCCTCGTGGGACTTTAAGCAAATGTGTTTCTTGGAAATTTCGAGTGGGGCAACGTGGCGCGTGGTCGTTATGCGGGCACTTAAGATGGAAAACAGTGAGATAGAGTTAAGCCATGCTAGACAAATTCGAGACATGACCCTTGAATGTCCGTTACATTCTTGGTGATGGTAATAATCAATTTCCTACACAATAATCTTAAAACGAACTACATGATGGATTTATAACTATTAGTTTCATTACCATTATATTTAATTCAATTATGAATTCGACAGTATTCGAGATCATGAATTCAGTAAAACCTTCAATAAGGATTTACTTTTAATTAATTTGCATTAACTAATTTGAATTTCGAGGAAACTGAGGGAGAAGAAGGTAGGTCAAGTCTTAAAAAGTCAAAAGCTGAGAGATCCTAATGAAAAAACGCAAGTCGGCTTTTACCCGGTGACCCGACAAAGATGTTTCGCCTTTTCCCTTTGGGCCCTCGTACTCGACGAGTACTTTCAAGCTTTTTACATTGATTCGGAGAGCCCATATACTACATAACGAGCACGGTACACATTTGAGTATCAATTTGAGATGAATTTCTGCAATTCTATTGGTTTCATTACTGACTGGCGAGGTAGATGGAGAAAGAGAGAGCGAAAGTTATAAAGGGAGATAGAATGAGAGATCGTTGGATGAAGAATTAAGAACAGTTTCCTCATTAATTCTCGTAGTTAGAAATAAGCTATTGCTCCAATGTTATTTAATTATTTATTTATTTATTTATGGTACATGGACGTTTAAAGTCATCTATAACATATAATAAAGAGAATTTGTTATAATATATAGCATAACGCTCTGCATTAACTATAAAGTAATTGTAATAAAAATTAAGCATAGTAAGAATATAAACATCTTTTACATAATGTACCATAAAGCGCATGAGACTCCTGATCCCTAATATTGACATCCAAGTCACTGCAGAGTATGGATAACTGGATTACAACCGAGTAATATCATTGATTCCTATTATAAGATTTTTCAATTAAGACTTTTGGATTTCTACGCCTGAAAGTGCGATGGCGATACACAAAAAGATTTACAATATATGTCGATTTGATATACCCCATTAATATTTTTGAATACCTCATCACTTACTTCGTGCAACGTCTGCACAGTAGGAATACTAAATATATTCCTTGGATATATCATAATAATTACGAGAAATATAATCCATATATATATATTTATATAGGTATTAAAAGATATCGCGTATATAAAGTAGGTAGCTATATCTCAGCGAGGACAATAAAGTCAGGCTTGTCAACGAACAGACTAATGTTTTGTCGAATATATCAAGTTTTATACGGAAACCTCGGGGTTTCTGGTAAGTGATTATTGAGTTTCTAACTTATTTTTTTGACACCGTTGGAACATCAATTTATTTTTATAGAACTATAGGCTTTTGGCTGTAATGTGGTTTGATGTGTAACAGTAAATTTACAATATTAATTGTTATTGTTATTATTAATTTACTGCTTTTTGTGGAATAAAGAATAAACCAATTAAATAAATACTAAAATATATGACACGATAGAGATTCATTCTTGTTTAATCCGCAAAAGATCGTCTCATTATCAATTGCCATTCAGGTTTATCTCTATCAAACGCAAAATAATGAAATGTTAAAACCCTCAAATAATGATGCAACGCGTCTGCAAATCTGTAATAAACTCACGAATTTCGGTTATGACTGAACCAACCGTGTGTTTCTTTCATTATATTCCAGCATAAGTGTATTGGCGCATATCATGCAGCACCTCTCGCAAATATGAACCTAGATAATCAGCAGCCGTTCGAAATGCTATCAGCGACGAGTAGTCGCGTTATTTCACGCCGTCAAGTGGGACTGCGTTACGGGTTCCGACAAAACCGTCGGGGGTTTATGGGCGCGGGGGTGGGGCAGGTCGTACATTATGGCGCGCTAAGATAAAACGCTCGCCCACTCGTTTAGGTCGGACATATTGTCGGCAATTTGCCATTGGCGATGCGTCCGATGCGACGCGCGCGCCGTGTGATTTTTATCCTATACTGTAACGCCAGCGCTATATATACTCATGTCGTAGTAAATAAAACGTTGTATGATTTTTCAATTAATTTGCCATTTAGTCCCATCATGGGTATACCCTCCTTACTTTCAAGATTCGGTAAAAAGTATAATTTAGGGTCAATTTAAAAGCAGTTTTATCATTATCCGCTCTGATAGGTATATTTAAAATGTTGTGAAAGTAGCGTTATCAACATTTTTTAATTTTTAGCTATTTTATATTGGTACGTTTTCGATAGTAGTATGATGTATATTTAACTGGCCGAAAATGGATATGCTTCTTTATTACAGGCGTTTTTTTGTACTTTGTAGTTGTCAATTACAATTATTTTCTATGACGAGAGTTGCCCCTACGCATATTATAATCTCTTCTACAATTTTACTATATGTGTACAGGACGGTGAGCCATTTTAAAAACAAGTTTCCCACAGAAGTTGTGTCGTTATTTAGGGACTACATTCTGATGACAGTGACTTTAACCTTGACTTCCATCTTTAAGTAATGTTTTTTGGACGGGGCCCTGTACTTGTGACTTCAAATTCTCAAACAGCCCAAAATTCTATGTTTAGATATGTATATCCATGTTACGGTCAAAGTGACTTGAAACGTTAATTTGAAGATCAAATTTCTGTTAATGAAACATTTTTGCTGAAGAAAACCTGGTAACTCGTTTACTATAGCTTTTAATATTTTCAATATATATATATATATGTAGTATGACCCAGTAAACCTGGATCAATGAATAACTTTAATCAAATAATAACTTTAATTGAAAGTAATTTTAAGATCGCATTATATGTTTTAGAACAAATATTTGACCTTCAAGTGACCGCTATAAGTATCTTTGACCGTAACATGGATACACATCCGAACGTAGAATTTTGTGCTCTTTGACAATACGGAGTCATAAGAAGACCAAAAACAATTATATGACCTCAAATTATCTTGAAGATACCGATAATTCGTATTGTATGTATAATATTTGGATATAAATTTCACGAGACTTTACATTTACTTCACTGCTTTAGTTAAAATGTATACAGCCCCTTCTTATTTATTGGCAAATGTCTAGTACTATCTCCAGGCATTTTTGTTTTATAATTTTGAACCTTGATAAAAAGTGATACACTAGTCATGTTATTGTAGACTTATCATCTGCATAATTTTATTTTAAATACATTCAAATTTGATTTCAAATAGTTCGACTATGTATCGACTAGACGTTTTTAATTTTATCTAAATTTCATTTTTTAAATTTGAAATCAGCATTATTGTTCGCTATTCATTCTGAGGTAGAAAAATGGAAGAATGTTTTAATTTATAAAGAAAATGCTTCTGGTGTTTCAACTCTTATTATGAAAATTATTGATTATCAATCAAATAAAAATTAAATCAAATGAAAATAAAAATAAAAATAAAAATAAAAATATGTGTACATGATATATTCAAAATATCTGCGTTTGAACTCCTTTATTTCATCTTCACTTCTTTATCAATTTCACCTATCGAATATGGAATTGGCTTTTGAATCGAGTGTTTTAACGATTTCCCGTGCAGTATTGCGGGGAAAATGCAAAATGGACGTCGTAAAAGGTTTATACTCTTTCGACGAATCAATTTTTTATGTTTTGATGTATGTATGATTCTTTTTGTACTGAACCCTAACCAGTTATGTCTTTTATCGCCATCTTTTCACTTTTTTATTTCAGTAATATTCGATATCATATACATTCTACATATAGCCGCAATTTGTATTTCATCTATTAATTATTACCTATTTGTTAAAGCAATATTGTAAAGTACTATATCCAATCTATAAATTTTATACACTTGCAAACATATTTATACATTTTCCACTTTTGTAAATAAATAACGAATAAACATGAACGAAGGTACTTGTAATTAAAATTAAAAACATATCAATAATCCATGCATTGGACTTTTATGATTTTTAGAATTCATATTTTATGATGTTACTGACATGATAATCTAAATCTTCTACAAACTAAACTCACAATAATATACAAACTTGCGTACATATGAAAAGCTCAGATTCTACTGAATCAATAAAGATAATAGTTTCAACACAAAATAGTTGGGATGCCATGTGTCAGGTAAGTATTACTAAAAATACACAGTGTGTACATGGATGCATGTTATGTGAAGAGTAACCAAAAATCCACGTTTACCGTATATGACATTAACACATAAGACTCGAGAAGAAACGATTTCTTCACCACAACAAAATTATAGCACTAAGTTGACAAAATTATATACTTCAATTAAATTTTCAAAAATCAATAAAAAAGTAATGAATATTGAAAAGAGTAGACCATGGAATAAAAGACACGATAAAAGCAAAGTAAGTCAAAAACATCAAATGTACTTTTTCATTAATAATTGAAAAAAATTTAATCCAGAAATATAGTTACCATACACATATAATAATAAGACATTTCACGTGTCGTTGATAATGAATCAGACAATTAATAGGGACTTTGCATTTGCAAAGATGTAAACTAGTTTTATAAAAAAACATTTATAAACAAAATTAATAGCTATAAAATACAGTTTCTACAACATTAAATGTTCTACGAAATCTATTTGTAGCTCCTTTCTTCTTCGTATTATCTATCCTGATAAGAATTTCATATAGGAAGTTAAGAATCGGCTTGGAGGTTACGCTGAAAAATTTACATCGCGCGAGGACAAAGAAGCGCGGAATGACTGATCGCAGTACACAGCGATGGGCACAATACACCCCCATTGTAACTCGATAATGTATTCTGGACGTGTGAAACTCGAAGAGGATCTTCATTGTCCTTAGAGAGCGAGAGAGACGAAAGCACAAAGTTGTTGGTCCGGGGCCCGAAAGGAGCCATCCACTGTTCCCACGTAGCAGCCTTTTTTCCTTTCGGATAACAGTCTCGATTTCAATAAGATTCTCGGGGCCTCGCGACGCCGATACGTGCCTTTTGTTCGGGTTTGTCTTCGTTTTTGGCGACGAAAATTACGTATCGGGTTTATGGATTACTTATCCAGCTGTACGTGTCTAAACATACGATTTTCCTTCGTACACACGCGTTATGAATATTTGATGTCACTTTTTTTCTTTTCATTTTCTTTCGGGCCAAATCTGTCATTTAATTTTTCAGTTAATGAATTCATTTTATAAAAACGGCATCAAAAATTAATTTTACTTTTGCGAATATTGATTTTTCTCCTAATTTGGATAAATTCCCAATTGTACTTTATCAAATTTTTGAGACACTATTTATACTGTCAATTGTTGATGTGTTATTCAAGTTCTAATTTAAAATTGGGACAATGGTAGGCGATTTTACATCACATTGAGAATATCCACATCTTTTACGCATTTAAATTCACAATATTGGTCTTTTACCGTCCCGCCTACTTATAACGGGACCGTTTCAACGTTTTCCATCTTGTGGATGTTAAATAAAAATAAATAGTTTTACGTTTCGGCCCAATGCTGTGGGTCCTCATTGGAAAATTGTATTATTCATTGTCATGGGATTAAAATAAAAACAAAAGTAATAATAGTTATAGTTCAGCTCACACATTTTTTAAAGATATGTACTTCTCAAACCCATATGAGGTCTTTAACCTTTTGTTTCGTTAAATTGCCTCTGACTCGTGAATATATACGTCTGTTCATACTTTCATTTTTGTTCCAGTCAAGAGGATCTATTTACGTGTAATAGTAAAACAGACTTAAAATGGTTGTGCAATGCAAGTCAAAAACTAAATATTGATGTTACGTCCAGCATAAAACATTTTGGAACTACTCACATCGCAAAGTTTCAATTTCTAGGGCATTTCATTTAAGAGAACAAGTTATCCCGATTGTAGACCTCAGTTGAAAGAGATTCTCGTCGCAGCAAACTATGGTGGGGGATGAATGAAAGAATAAAACCAGAAGGTCGCGCGCACGGTCATAATTTTTATGGCGGTTCGTGCACAAGTGCAGCCAACCCAATTAGAAAATCACTAAGCTTGTTAACCGTTAAAACCTGGTGAGTTTGTTTAGCCGAGGGCATTTAGAGAATGGACGGGCAAGTGTAAACAGAGGGAACAAGCGCGAGTCTGTAAGATGGAAAGAGACATAAACTCAAGCGATAGACTGAGCAAAAGACTGAGAGAGACGGCCAGACAGAAACAGATTGAGAGAGTGTGTGAGAGAGAGAGAGAGAGAGAGCAAGAGGAACAAAGGGAGTGAGGAGGAAAAGGTCGGGTAATTCGGTTAGCGACGAGTCGAGTTGGTACTAGGGTCGATATACTGCGACCATTAACGGTACGCACGATCAAACCTAATTACAATGGAACTCTCCTGGTCTCTCGCGAGAACGCGTCTATCGCTCGAGACGACGTTTCTCTTTTCGTTGTGCCATTAGGGCTCCATTGTTCTCAAATGGCAATGTTTATTGTGTGACGCTTCTTGTTTTTAAATATTTTCGTTTTATTCATTTACATGACAATAGAGCCAATGCTCGTACCTGGCGACATCAAACAGTATTCTTATGAATGTCGTCATTCTTAAAATAAGAAGTAAGAAGCGCCAGCGTTTGTATCCGGGAATAGTGCGTGTATTATTTTATTCAGCCAATATTATTTGCCAAAGACAAACTTGAAACTATTTTAATTAATCTGTTTTGACTTTTGACAAACTGCGGCCATAAATTTATTTCTTAATTCGAAAGAAAAAACGAATGGCCAATTTTATAATTGGCGGTTATTTCAAGAAAATATCAAATATCCATGCAATCAAAATTAAAAATGATAAAAAATAGCAAGAAATCTTGGAAGATTGACGTCATAGGTGGCAAAGGATGATAATTATATTCACGAAACTGTATATAAACCAGACCTACTATAAGCGTCACTTTTCTTTAGTCCAGTAAGTCAAAATCACATGACCTATAAAAGATAGTTTGCTTCACACCTAACTCAGACAAATACTTGACTTTTCGTAAGCAAAAGTGCATCGACTTTAAATTTAGTCACACCGATTTTCACCCAGGGCACGTCTTTGGCGTTATCTCTTTTTCATGCGGCGTTAAAGGTCAGCCTTTGAGATCATCCGTCAAAGCCGCCTCGAAGGGAACAATTTCTCCTCTCGCAGGCTGATCTACTTCTTCGTGAAAAGTCGACATCGACTTCGTGAGTACCTTCGAACTGGTTCCATCTCTCTTAACACCTCGAAGCATCTGCGGGACGACCTCGGGCCGCGGGCTTCTCCCAGCTGACAAGATGTGGACGCCCCCGGGACCGATTACTCTTGCCTTCGCGAAATAAGAGAAAAAATTTTTTTCGAGAATAGACACATATAAAGGGCTGTTGCGCGACGACAAAAATGTGGATCCTCGAGGAATTTGACGAGTCGGGGCTAAACTTAAAAGTGAACGGTAGTCGAACTCTCAGCCGGCGTTGCGGTATTGTAAAAAAGTAAAAGTAAAGATGAATGACCCTTTCCGTCGTTTATCTTCCATACGTTTTAAGGGTTCGCTGCCGTGAAATTCCCAAAACAAACATTATTTATACGGGAAAAAGCTCATATTTAAACTAAAATTACACGCTGGCGTGGAGATACCCGCATTAACATAAATTTGTTTAACTGACAATATTTTTTGAATGTAAAATATCGTGTAACATATTTACAGGTGAATAAAAATAATAAGTATATGTACTGTTATAGTATATCGAGCTGATTTTGGTCATTTAAAGGATTATTATTATTAAAGCAATGATCAGTCTAGACAGAATAACAAGGGAATTTATTAATGTCGCGAAGCTAATAATACACCAGATGCTATATTGATCAAAGTTTATATATATCATTTCTTCTAGAATAAAATGTCACTCCAGGAGTTATGTTTTTCCAATTAACTGCAAAAAGAGTGCCAGTTCACTCTAGACAAAACAAATATATCACTCTTTCAGATGAGTGGGAGAATTTTATACGAAACAAGATAAGTAAAACTTTACTTTTGTTTGAGTGAAATAAAAATCAGTGAAAGAAGATAATTTAATAAACTATATCAAAATAAAAACTGACTATATCTGCCATCAAAGAAATTTTTGAATTTTTGGCAGAAGTGCATTATCAAATTATGTATATGAAATTTTTATAGCACGTATAAGGATATCATTTTTACCTTTAAAGATAAAGGAATAAAAAAAATGTAACGAGTTTGTTCGTAAACGACACTGGGAAAAGTTTAAAAATTAAATTGCGCATCATGAAAATATTTGAATACTTTGCCATTCAGCTATACTAACGTAGTTTTCCCTCATATTGAGCATTTTGTAGTCTTGCATATGCTTAAAATACTTCTGAAGTATTCATAGCATTTAGCCTTGTTGTTTAAAGTTTCTTTTTTTTTTTTGAGTAATATTATATATGCTTACCTAGTATAAACTTTAACGGAATGTTATTCTAAAAAAGACGAAAAGCTGCGTTGAAGCATTGTGAACTTATACCTGTAACAGAAAAAAAAAAAAAAAGTTTTTAATATAACATTAATGAATTAATTACAATGTAGATTACCACAATATGTCTAAATTTCGCAAAGAAAAATCTTCATATCTATACAATACTTAAGCAATATCAAAAACTTGGAGAGGGGGAGTACAAACTGTCATCTGAGTTAATCGCAAAAAAAAAAAAAAAAAAAAATGAGCTCAGAATTTAAGGCCAAGTCATACTTTTTGTACTCATTATGTCCAACTTTTCACCTGTGCTACTTAGATTACCATATCAGTATATATGTGAACTTAATTATATAGGCAGCAGGACATTTTAAGAAAAACCTCTACTATATGGAGTCAATAACATTAATAATTACGGTATTAATTGAAAATATCTAGTAATTCATTTTGCTGCTAGTCTCTAAACAATAGTACCAATATCTGATCGAAATACTCCGAAACACATCTCGTTTTCAAAGTGTCCTGTGATGTGCCTTAAAAATGTCGTGTTGTCAAAGCCTACGAATGGGATATATTTAATGTAGCAGCCAAGTATGGCAAATGTACCAAAGTGTTCAAATATCCTGTTTGATACGAAGCGAATTTCAAAGTGTCTCCACGAATTTCTCGAAATGGGACATTTCACGGGACATTGATTTTCTCTTTACGACGTTCGAAGAAATTGCAGAGTCAGGAAAAAGCTGACTATAACTGGAAAGTATCGGATTCCCGTACTCGGAGCATTATTCGCAAAACAAACGCATAATCGCCCTCGAGTTTCTAAGCCTATACAATCAGATACCATAACAAAGTATCGTAATATAGCTCGGGATCGAGCATTCTCGTGACGAAAGAAACCGATCGTCGAATACTATTCCAAGGGCATAAATACACGTTTATCGGCTTCGTAAAAATCTTCCATAGTTTTCTGATTGTGGCAAAAACGAGGTAATTCAATCGATCCCGTAATGGCCTCGTTTATTCCCCCCTCAGTATCCCCATACACCCCCCCCCCCCACCCCCTCCTCCGCCACAGTTGTTCCGACAACCCTAAGATCGCATACTGGCACGTATCATCTCGTTTTCCTTCTCGAGTGTAGCTTCTCCTTTCCTCGAAAACTCTTTCGCTCGCGCGAGCTACCTGCATCCGATCGGCCTATACCCGCAGATCCTCGCGCGCATGATCGCCGATCGGACATTCTTTCTTTATACGCGGTAATGGTTAACGAGCTCACGGTATAAGTATCTGCGGGTTGCCGCCGTTGATGTATACGAGAGTTCCGCTCGGTAGAAAATGCTAGTTGTCCGCGGGCAGGTGCGCCAATCGATGACCGGAGGCCAATTGCCTTCGGTACGTCTCTTTTTTAGACGAGTCTACGACAAATCGAGGAGTCAATGCGACCTTGTCGACGAAAACTCACATCTGTCCTTAATGTGTATTTCAAGGGAATTGCTACCCGCATCCCGAAAACCTCTGTGTATAACTATAAGATTGGCGAAATGTACGCTTGTCCGGGGATAAATCTTGCGCAAGGTCTAGGTGAGGTCATCTGGGTTGTGTTTTACGCATTTTTACTTTGTAATACGATGTTGGACATTTTTGCATTGGACCGAGGAAAAGGATTTTAAAAATCGACGACGTTTTTAATGCAAAATGTTTTTAGTGATTTATGATCGAGGTCGCAATCGCACGCTGTTTCAAATGTATACGAGAGCGAGCATATGATAACGTCGGTGACATCATAAATATAGTTTGATCGTATTTCTGTATTGAAAAATACGTAAAAATGGGAAATTCATTTCGTGATTCCTTGTGTTTACAAGCATTTTACTCTATTTTTAGTATATTCAAAAAGCGTATGTTCATTTTATCATTAAAGATGTGTTAATATTTGTAGATATTATTTACGTATTTTATGTAAGAATGTTTCACTTTGGATCAATTTTTGTAAATTTTGGTACAAATGAGTCTCCCTTTGAGAATATTTCATGGACATCAGGAGTCCTAAAATTTCGATCTGAATTATCCTATTTTTTCTAATTCCATGTCGTTTTCTTATTAATATTTGTCCAACTAAAAATATGTAGCTAATCATATGACAAAAAAAAAATTAATTTTATGAATTTCCTATTTCCTCATTTTAATTTTCGTGGTTTTTTAATAAAACTTGTCTATAGTATTTGCGTTTAGCAATTTTGGTTGCAAAAATCAATTTTCGTTCTTGTTACTGTACTAAAGTTTTAATTCGTTAATAGTTAGAAAAACTCATTTTCAATTTAGTTTATACAATCTACCGGTAATTTTTTTTATAATCACTTTTTTATATTAACAAATTTTTAATTTTCTGTACATTAAATGGTTTTATTATAGCATTATGATTACTTGCCTGTTATAGACTTTATATTGACTTTTTATTATACTGATAGAATTTTAATTATTAACTTTTTATTATTTGTTTTAATTCACCGGGAATTTTTATTTATTTATTTATTTTTTTTTTTATTGAAGCTATTTCAACCTCGTGTGAGGTTATTTAGCACAAACAGTACATAGAAGATACAATAGTATATTCGATTCGGTTTACAATGTTAACGATCCGAGAGACAAGACTCGGTTACACTATTTTGTCGCATTTTGTTTAAGGAAGCTACGAACGATGTAACATATGTTTCTTGTTGGGTTCGCGAACAATATGGTGCTACATATAGTGGGAGTGGTAAACCATATCGCCGGGAATTTACTGGTTATATTTATATTTTAATCAGCTTATCTGATATATCAGGTCTATGTATTAAAATTTTATTAATTTTAGTAATTTATGGAAAATGTCCACTTATACTTCAGATCTTGCCTCATATTCTCAAGTTTCGTGGTTTTTAATTCTTATTTCTGACAATTTACTTAAAAGTTATTAAATAATTTTCGATCATTTTTTATTATTTACATCGATTTTGTTTTAATTGCCATTTATTGACTATTATCGTAATATTTCCATCAATTTTTGTTATAGAATTTTATTGTGCCATGGAATCATTAATTTTTCGTATTTGTTAATACATCACAAATAAAATAAAATGTCTAAATTATTACGTACTTACTCGTATATCAAAATACTAAAATGCAATTTACAATTATCAATATATATTTTATAATGATAGAATTATATCATCATTTTCGTCAGTTTTGTTAACCGTCCTAAATTAAGATTATGATATTGTTATAATGAAAATGCGAATGCATATTTAATATCTTCATCGCTTTGATTCAATATTTGAACATAATGAGTATTGGTTTGTACGGTCAGTTAAAAAAATATAAAAATGACGGTTTCTCAAATATATTATTTATATAATTACATCTGTCATTTCGTAATTTAAAATCGTTGAATTTATAAATTTTTGAGTGACATTGTAAGAATTAAAGTGTCAGTTGGTTAAAAAATGATTCTTGAGTAAATAATACTGAAGCACCTCATGTGTCCTAAATAAATGTTAGTAATGTTAGTAAATTAAAATTAGTAAATAAATAAGAAGAGAGTAAAGAATAAAACAAAAATAATAAATTTTAGTATATGAATGAATATTAGAAAAATTTTTAAAATGTATGAGAAGTAATAGTAATAGCTGTAAAAAGATAATATACTTATTATTGTTTTAAATCACTCAAGAGGAGACCGAATCAATTGCGAATCACGATTGTTTCTAAAAAGAGTCAATTATGGGAAAATTAAAATCAACTCCAAATTGTAATACGGTAATTCTAAGAAGAGAAAGAACGGCGAGGATCTTCATTTCTCCCACGGTTACGAAGTCTATGATTACGAGTAATCAGGTTTCTCCCCGGACACTTATCATCTTAACGTAATAACAAAGTATCCGTTATTGTTTTGCATTAACCCGTTATTTGCAGCCTAAGTGGCCAGGTTTAATTTACCTTAGCCGCGACAAAATTTAATAACACGAGAGAAAGTGTCGTGATAATATTAACAATAATGTGTATATGTACAATCAGTATCACGAATTTAAAATTCATTTTTAGTTTTACATTTATTGTATTACTTTCAAAGTAAATTGATATCACGTGAAAAACGTAATTAACCATTCTTAATACGAAAACTCCACCGTTCTTAAAAATCGTCAGCCTAATATATGTCTTACAATGAGGAATAAGAAAATAATTCCCTTACATTTTTCAGAATAAATATTCTATTGCGCGAATTATGGCGGCAATGTCGATTACTTAATTTGATTACATGCTATATATATATATATATATATATATATATATATATATATTCCTAATAACACAAAAACCTTCCAGCAACCTTACAATAACCTTAAATTGTAAGGTTGTAACCTTAACATTAACATTACATGCAACGTTAAATTAGAATATATATCTCCCTAATATATATACCCTTATTTATGCCAAATAATAAGCTTATTGGTATTCACAATAGAAGTGTGCACGAAATTATTCGGATTTTGTACTTCGTTTTTAAATGCAATCTTATTTATGAAGTCTCTAAATTTTTAAATGTTACCTTTTTAGAAATGGTAAAAAAAATGTTTCTATAATATTATTTTAATCAAAAAAGTGTACAACAATACTAATAAATTCAAATCCATTAGCAAAATATTTTAGACACAAACGAATGCCAATGATACACAGTAAATAAACACAGTGAATATGAAAATGGCAAATAGTAACTAGAGTTGGAGATACCCTGTTTATAATATTGTTTAAAATATTTTATATGGAATATTGATATGTCAAAAGCAAAACTCGTAATAAGTATCGTAGATATTCGTCGGAAGATCTTATAATAAGTTTCAAATATATATCTAGTGGCATAATGTAGAGTGAAGATATATGTATATATGCGACATTGTCCAGCTATAGTATGGCAATTATAATAAGAATCATAGTAATAACTTAAAACTGCTCTATACATGAAATATAATAACTATATGATATTTAATACAAAATACGGCGATATATACACAGGTAAAAGTATATTTATATAATGCGGGTCAAATAATATGGTATTTCACATCCATGGCCAAGGATGAGAAACTCTTATTTTAGCTCTTACATACCTTTGAGTTTCAATGTCTTTTCACAATTATTTTAAGAATTAATTATGTATTTTAAAACATGTTGAAAGGACAACGTCGTGACTTTTACAACAAGCCAAAATTATAGATGTTAGCTCGGCACAGAGGCGGAAACAGCAAAATGTTTTGGAAGAAAGATGTGAGGGATGGAGAGAGTAACATTCTGGTACCGGCCACCTTGATATTGGACTAGATTTTTAAGGTTATTCAACAATTTTCACAAATTTCACCTTCATTAGACCTTCCCGCGACCTTTTTGAAAATATCGGATAAATATCGTTTTGGACGCAAAATTTCCCGCTCTTTCCGAATCCGGTGTCAAAAGTAGTGGTTCCAGTTAAAAAAATTAACTTGACCTCGAAATGACCTTCAAAATAATAGTCAAGGTCAAAATTAATATCACCATTACATAGATCGGGAAAAATCATAAAACTTTCGTATTAACATTTTTCCAAAAAATGCAATCTCGCTGAGTTATTTGACCGTTCTGGAACTTTTTCCCATCACTATATATTGAAGAAGTTTTATACTTATGTAAATATACGTACATGTTCAACCACTTAACAAGACAAGCATTATTTTAGGACATTATTTCAGCTGTATAGATAGAATTTATGATTCCCGTCTTTTTTCCCGAATCCTGTTGTCATTACATATACATTGCCCTTATATTATACTCATGATTTTTCTACAAACTGAATTAACTATCGGTAACTACTCTTGATCATTTTTATCAGTGTACAGCGAAAATAGAAATATTTCAATGTACCGAAATCAATCAAGTTTAAAGCATTAATTGATTTTCACAAGCGAGTGTTACGAGTAGCACAGGA
This sequence comes from Trichopria nigra, assembly GCA_030522945.1. NCBI lineage: Eukaryota > Metazoa > Arthropoda > Insecta > Hymenoptera > Diapriidae > Trichopria > Trichopria nigra. The sequence goes on along the minus strand of JAPYZR010000484.1, from coordinate 32,462 downwards.
AACGTAAAACAGAAGAATGACCAAGCCAGAGATTTGTCTTCCACGAGCCGCATACTTGAATTCGTTGTTACTTTCTTCGCCATTTACGTCACCGATTACAAGAAAACGACTGAGTAAAAAAGTCCCGGCCGACAATGTCGTAGCGGAAAAAGAAAACCTCGGCATATTTCCAGTACATAAATTATTCCTTAAGTGAACGAATACAAATAGTCAAAGGGGGATAAATGGAACGTTCACCATCGTGGTCGTCCAATTGGCCTGCCGGTCCGCGAATAAGTCGCGGTCGTACATTATTTTCTTCGGCGTCTTACTCGTGAACGACAATGCCACAATTCCCGTAAGCGATTTATCTCGTATATGTCGATGCTCGACCGTCGTTCCCACTGCACTCATCGCAATAAAATAAATGAGAATCGGTCGCGCCATAAACGGAAGCGCGAGTACGGCTGCTCACCCGAGGTCGGCGAGCGATTAGAGGAAATTATGGGGTTTTTGCGTCTCGTCTTGTCTTCTTCTCTCCTAATTTTACTCTTAGTTCTTTCTTTCATACTCTCTCTCTCTCTCTCTCTCTTTCTGTCTTTCGCACACACTCGCGCCCTACTTCTTGATCTTCTTTTTTCTCCAATCTTTCTCCTCTCTTTCAGCTCCATTCGCGTTTCTACCACCTTCTTTTACCACATATGTTCGTCTCTTTCCATCTTTCGTTCACCCTTATATTTTCTCTTTTTTCCCTATCGCATACCTCCTCGCTGTTTATTCGTTCCTGATAGCGTCTCCACGTGGCGTGACGACTTGCTCGAGGCGTGCGTCGAATATATCGATCTCTCTGAGTCACTTGCCTACGCTTGTGTGCTTTTACTGCTCATCCCACCTGACCACACAAAGCTGCCTCGCCCGCAGCTTTCGCTTTTTTTTTTTTTTTTTTTTTTTGACTTTCAATTTCTTTCCAGACGTTGCCTTTTGCCAATGAACTTCTCTTTCGATCGAAACGAAAAATGGAAGACCATTATTCGTACGCGAGATTCGAACTCGAGTGGAACTGCTTTTTTATAGCGAAACAAATTTCCGCCTTTCTTCCTAGATAAAATGAGAATTAAAATGGTAACTTATTACTATGGTTTTGTGAACGCAGTTTATAAAAATTACAAACGTCGATGCCTTAGGCGATGTGGCAACTATATGAAATATGGTATTAATAATTTTTTGTTTCTTATGGTATATTTTGTTCCGTCGATTTCTGTAGTTATTTTCGTGCATCCATTCATCGAGTCCACATGTAAATATCAGTTAAGTACATTTGGCAAAGGCTACATAATGCCCTTGATCATTTTATAAGAAGGAAATTATAGAAGCATTGTACGGCTTTCGTTATAGTCATAAATTCTTACCTTCTGTATGCAGGTGTCAGTGCACTAAATTTCTAATATACTGATGAGAGAATTAAAGGAATTTTCGGAAATACGTGGTATTGTTATATATTAAACATCCACAAAATGATGAACTAATTACATTTTATGTTAAACAGATGTTAAACAGATGTATAAATTATTCAATATAGGCAAAGAATATAGGCAAAGAATATACGTTTTGTGTTTATGCAGATGGCACTAATAATTTATTTTAAAATTGGGATATTGGATATTGGTGGTCATGCATGATCGTAGTTATACTATTACAGATATTAAATCATGAAATCGCACCATCTTATGTTAGATAACGCAAACAAATATTTACAAATATTGCCTGGTGTTATATATCCTCAAATATACCCTCAAGCCTGGTCTAATCAAAAGTAATTTGTATAACTTTCGTAGAAGACGAGTAATGTTTATTTAATATTTAAAGGTATTTCTAAATGGTGACTCAACCATGTGATCAAGGAACCTTTAGCGGAATGTTGGAGGGGGGGGGGGGGATCTGAAGTAGAACATTTACCGAACCAACCGCGTATAACAAGTAAAGTGTAAACTAAAAATAACTGAAATTGTTTGATCAAAATTCAGGTCTGGTAGGAAAATGCAACATAATATATAATGAGTACAATCTACTCCAAAGAACATTTTTGTTATATATTATTTTCCCGTATGAGCAATACTTTTCCAAGCATTGAGCTGGAAACATTTGCTGTATCTCGAAAACACGACTTATGCGCTTGAAAATGAATTGAACAGATATTGTCGGTTTAATAACTTGAAAACCTTATTTAGGTACGCGAAAATATTGCGGAAAAGAATTAGGTATCGTTATAAGCGGAACACTTTCATATTTTTCGAGATATGACCGAAATTAAAAAAAAACTTATTTTTACGTGTTTTTCGCGTTTTGACCTGTTAAATTTAAAGAGATTGCTTCAAAATTAAACGAGGATTTCCGGAAATTATTTTTGCTCCGGATAAGGTAAAATGAATTATTTCTGGTAAACTCGTTATTCAGTTCCAAACCAATTTCTAAATCACAGGTATTTTTGGAGGCACCGCATATGTTATGTAAAATTACCCTAGCATCAGAACCCAAATTTCGACAAAAATGTTTATACTGTAATGATTATACATTAACAATATATATTGACAATCGTATATTCTTATATATTATCGATTATCGATATATATTGTTATTGTATAAGATTATGAAAAATGTTAAAAACTTCATCAACATCACAACGTCAAGAAGGAGTTGCAAAATAATTCATGATGGATAAAATGAACTTATCTGGCGTTAAATATAATCCAAATTGTATGATGACTTGTTCGAGACGATTACATATACCCTCCCCTTATCGAGTTTCAACCCTTATAGTGAGCATTTTGGAACTGTTGCTTTCTACTTTAAACGTAATGAACTTCACAGCGCGTAACAGACAAAAGATTCAACTTTTTATCTTAATATATTTGAACGTGATAATACCGCTAATCCACCCGAGATAGTAGTAATCATCTGAAGTTGAGTATCATATAATTCGGATCAAAGTTAAGTGCAGTCAAATTAATCTGATCTATGTGGTTTTCAAGAATTACAATTTCTCTCTGATAGGGTCGAACTTCGTATCCGGATTTTCAAAAGGAATATTGCATTCAACAGAATGTACCTATGTGGACTCCATCACTTTTAACATAGAGGCCAGAAGAATTGGCCAGAAACTGGTATCATTTTCTACTAGGGAATATATGTTATTAACAAAACAATTAATTAAAAATAGGCATAATAAGATTAGGCCTAAACTAAAATGTCGTGAATGGATAAAAAATTAACCAATATTGTGAAATATGAATGCAACCAAATTCAACAATTTTTGAAAAATAAAATTGTGCAACAATATAAAATACTTGTTCAGAATTTGTTGAAATTAAGAAATATCGTAAAATATAAATAAAAAGGAAAGAGCTGGTCTAAAATAAAAAGAAACGAATTGACAACATGCAACAAAAATTGTCAAAATCTATGAGAAAAATGAGACTGAAATTAGAATCAAATTTTTAGATCAAATTTATAATTTAAAATAATTAATAATGTCATTAGCATAAATGCAGAATAGAGATTTGAAAACCTGTTCACATTTAGACAAAATCAAGATAAATACACAAAACACAATATTTGTAAATAATGCTATAATTTTATAATTTTTAATTTTTCAAAATTTTATCTTGTACTATATTTCGGAAGGTTTATAACTGTGCATACATATATTTTCAAATTCAAAGTTATTCTTCTGAAACTTTCCCAAAAAAAAAAAAAAAAAACATGTGGCGATTTTCCGTAAGCCTGCAACATTTCCATACACTTTATGACTCGAAAGTTTGATCAGATAACGGTGTGTTATTAGCGCACCTATAATGCGAAAAGTGGAAGCTTATCGATCTCGAGCGCGTTTACGACCGTGCACATACGTTTACACATATCACATAAATTCAGGCTGACTTCCCTTATACCCGTACGTGTTTTGCATCATGTGCGTCAAGCACGAGACCGAGTCAAGAAAAGTGAAATTCGAAATAAAGATGGAGAAAGAAACAATGATGCCAAAAATTAAGAAATAAAGAGAATGTGAGAATGTATGATAGCCAGAGAGAGATAGAGATAGAGAGAGAGAGAGAGAGAGAGAGAGAGAAAGGAGAGAAATGAGATAAATGCGTGCATGAACTGGTGGAAGTGGATCGTGGTACGGATAAACTGCGAAACGATTTTAAATTACTATACGCTTACTGCAGCTAAAATTTATCGGCCATCGACGTTTTTCCAATACACTTTCCCTTCAACTCTCCTGTCGACAGCTTTTTGAAGCTTATACGCAGTGGTATCCCCCGGCAGTTTTTGTTCATTCAGGCTCGATTACAATTCTTTTATGCCGTTTTGATGTAAATATTCCAACTACCATAACCAATGAAACCGATGAAATTATACGGGTGATCATTCGTAATTAATACGCACCTGACATTTTTTGCAAAATACGAATAACGAAAATTCAATTGAATTAAATATTAAATGATCAATATTAATTTGAATTTGCTCAATATGTCATGAATTCCTGATTGCGATTGTCAAATGAAAAACTTTCGTTTAAGCTTCGTTACTCAAAATATTAATTGACTTTTTAAAAAATGTATACATTTTTCAATATACGTTCATACATCTAAGAATGCTGTCGGAAAATGATTTCATATGATTATTATTATAGTACACAGATAACAATTTACTATTTTTTTGTTATACATTCATTTGGATCAACAGTAAACAATGTGCAATGTTTACTAATTGAAAATGATTATCTTAGAACACATTAATTTGCAGACATCTTTATAAGAACAATTCTATTTTGTTAAAAGTAAAGATTTAACTTTCTGTAAATGAACAATTTTTTTACATTATTTTTAATTCGAGTGTAGCGCTATATTTTCATCCGTTATAAACGTGTTGTTTTTAAAAATATTTAAATTTGAATATAAATAAATTAGATCAAATTTAATATGTTTCAGCTATCGTGAAGACTTAATGTGCTTTTAAAAATGGTACGAGCCTTGGCAAAATTCCACATTCTTGTCCCATTAAAAATAAATGACTTTCAAGAATGCACGTGTATTTTTATATCTTGGTGTAATCATCGCTTTGGAATCAAACAAAAAGTGCGCAAGTTGCCAACTTGCGTCCTCGATATCGTAACTATGTTCCACGATTAATCATTCCTTAAACTCTATAAATGGTAGTGGAGACTTGACGCAGTGGAATAAATCAACTTTATTCGTTTTTGATCGCTTTACTCGTCGAATGATAATCATTGCGTCAATTATCGTTACAGAACTAAACGGAATGTTAGATATACGCAATATTTATTGCACATTCGCAGTAAATGACTAATGTAAGTATCAAACTTTGTGAACGTAAAAAACAATTAAATAGTATATTTCGAAAATATTAATTCACTTAACTTAATTGTTGATTTGTTGTCCATTAACTAATATATAGTTTTGTCGAATTTTTATTAGTTTTATCAGTCGGTTTTCGTGTATTTCATATAAAAAACCTTACTATTATATTTTTTATTTGTAGGTATTACGTTATCGACAGCATTACATAAACTATTTAGGTTCTGTGATCTCCTACATTAATCTTTGATTAATCTCTATCGTTAAGACGTGATATTATTTTACAAGAAACAAAGTTCTTTCGAGTAATTTTAAAATAAATAAAAATTTCAACCTCATTGCAACTGACTATGTGTTTCTGTCATTTTTAAGATTGGTCAATTATTGTCACTTTTTGTTATTATATTATTTTTATCCAGGCATTCGTTACATTTTCCTTAAGAACATGCTGTTCATATTTACAGATGCTTTATTTACGCAAAATAACAGGTTTGACGTTCGAAAGTTTCCCAGTTATTGGTTGTTAATCCCCAGTTTTTTAATTCCCCCAGTTTTTAATATCCCCAAATTGGATATATAATTTCGGATTCTGAACATGATTTTTAGTGCACTATTCTGTTAGGGCTTTGCTAATTACGGGAATATTTATTTATTGCCCATTTTTTATTTTTACTTTTGTTTAATTTGAATTATTTCTGTTTAATACAAAAACCAAATAGGCCGTTTCTCCATCGCGTTGGTTCTACCGAATTTCCGAATCAGTACTAAAAATCAAATCAGTTGGCTCGGAATCACGCGAGCGAATGAATATTGAGAAATGAAATAACTTTAATTGAGAAATGTAATTTTTGTACAATTTATCTTTATATAATAATTCAATTCTATATTTTATCCAGTTGTCAACTTTCACAGATCGACGAAAAGTTCTTGATGACCGCAAATAAGAAGCTCTTAATTCATGTGTTCAAAAAACAGAAAGAGTTTCGAGAATTTACAATTTCTTTTTTATTTTATTTTCTTTTATTTTTTACGATTTTGTAATATCTTAAATTTTTTATCTCTTCAAAAACACATCAGGACAAGTGACAAAAAGCATACCTCACAATGAGTAAAAATATATGTTTTGCATTACATTATTTTGCAGCTGTTATTATTTAATATATATACTATACTGTATATTATTCTGTAATAATATACCATTATTACATCCTTAAAAGTGACTATTTACTTTTATAATAGATAAATTAATTATTAGAAAAAGTAATTCTAGAGAAATTTAAGATTAATGATCTTCGCATGATATTTAATCTTACACATGTGCACTTTGATGATATTAAATAATATTCACTTATAAATAGTATTAAAAAATAGCTCTCATACAGAAATATGTAATATCTGATTAGTTTCAACTGTTTCCATTCGCTATGCGTATTATGTATTATTATTATCAATATAGAACTTATATAAGCTTTTCACGTTGGTATCATTTGCATTACATTTTAAACCATCATCATTTCTCACATCTCGCTTCATTCTATATTATGAAAATTGCAAGTACATTATATATAGAAGCCATAAAAAATTGGCAGAAGTTGGCGACCTTTTCTACTATAGGGAGCAGGCGACTTTATTCTGTTATTTTGTACATTATATAAGAATTGAAATGTAAGCGATTAATTTTAACTAATTTGCTGCAATAAATTGATTGAAGAGTCATTCGATTACAGTAAAGATCGAACCATAGTAAAGATACGAGAAATGAGCAGACCGCCGATACGCGATTAACAACGAATATTAACGAGGTTGTAGATTCGAACTCAAAAGAAGAGTCACCTTTCTTTGGCAAGGGTTCTCGACTCGCCCCCTGATATTCTATTAGCCGGAACTCGACGATGGAACAATACAAGGGCGGTTCATGGCGGCAGCTCATTAAAAACGAGTACCGATAAGCTAATCCGCCAATAACGAGGCTCAAGACGCGTCTTTGAAAGCCGATCGAAGATTGTGATGCGATGTACGGGACGAGCCACTGTTTGCCCCGGCTTACGCGTGAGGCCACCGTTAAGGCACGCGACTTATCTCAAGGATTACCCGGACTTATCAATGACGGGGGCGACGCGTACGCGCGTTCCCGTTCCCCTATTCCGAAATTTACATAAGTCTAAGGACTTATCGTTTATCCGGAAATTATCTTCCGACAAATTCATCATAACGACGCCGAAGGCATTCTCGGTTCTTCGGAGTGAAATTTCAAACCGCGGGCTCTTAACCGATTTGGGTGAAGACCTCGCGATATAGAAAGCGTCTCTTGTTGGGTAATCCATTTTCGGCGGGGAAAGTATGACGTTATCTTTCGCGTAACTGAAGATTGTTATACGGATATGAACTCCTTCCCAGAGAGCAAAATCACAATGGAAAGTGAAAAAATGCTGCCACTGTACTACTGATAAGATGTCGGGATGTTTTACCTCACCGCATATCTATTTTCAGTATATCCCCAGTCTTGTTCCAGTATGCCAACCCTGCACGGACCTAGTATAGTTGATCATATGCTAATATACTATGCACTATGCTAAAATTTAGCCTGTACAAGACCTATATTATCACGTCAGTACTGAGAGTCCATACTGGCTGGATGCACTGAAAAAAAATTTGTTATTTTCAAGTAAATATTTACTTGAATTAAGAAAAGATTTTCTTGAATTAAATATAAGATTTACTAAAAAGAAGGAAACATTTTCTTAATTCAAGTAAATATTTACTTGCTACTATTCAAGTGAATATTTACTTGAAAATAACAAATTTTGAATTTTTTCATTGTGGTTGCACTTACGGAAAAGTACACCAAAAAATATTGTTCGGGGTCCGAAATGACACCCAAGTGGGTGTAAACACTGAAAAAATTCGTATTTACACCCAAGTGGGTGTCATTTCGGACACCGAACATATTTTTTTCTGTGAGGGTGGAACAATACTCACTGGACCACTTATTAGTATTGATTACGTATCGTGATTTCTCATTGTTTTGTCGATATTTATTTTATCATTAAAATCCGTTGGACTTAATACAAAATTTTCATTTACACTTTGATTATGTATAAATAGTAAATGATGTTGCATAAACTTAATTTCTTGTATAAACAGAGGCAAATAATAAATTCGACGAATATCGTTTCTTCGTCATTTTGTCTACTTTTTCTAAATTTTGTTTTGCATGATAATATAGGGGCAACGTTTTTTCTCGCTTTTGTCCTTTCCGTTTGATCAACCTTTTATACTAATGATATAAAATTGAATCACTGTTCATAAAATTCGTTATCCTATTTGTCGAATTCAAATTATTTTACGTATTTGATTTTGCTATTGCACATTTTAGAATTAGAATAATTTCTAACCGTGGCAGGAAATACAAAAGCTTTATACAAATAATAGACGAACATTTCGATACAATGATGTGAAAATAAATTTCGTTTGACCTTCCGCCTGTTTTACCTTTCCCTATCATTCCACGATCCTCCTTTCGCTCTCGTTATTTTCGCATCTACTTCATTATTTCTCTCATTCTTCGTTGGTTTATATATTCACAGTAGTCACCGCGAGCGGTTGGATGAATAATGTAAAAGATAATTACCGAATGCGGTGCCAGCTCACCTCCATACGCGTGTACCAGAGCGAGACAGCATCACCATCACGATATTGTATATAAATGGCCGATTTGTGAAAACCTCATGAAAGCATAATGTATGGATAAGCACATCTTCGCATTCGTGTGTGGTCGGAGGTTGACAACAGTACGAGACTGGGGAATTTTTGAATTTTGCTTGATAAGCAGGATGAAAAAGTGAGTTGCAGTAATTAGTCACGTTCTAACGGAAGCATAAAAAGTGAAAATAAAGAACTTCAGTTAAAAAGGCGTTCTTCTATATGCATGATTTTTTTCTTATTTTTTTCTCATATTTTCTCGTTTTCTCTCTTTTTATTTTTCATTTTTTCTCATTTTTTTCTATTTTCAGGTTAAAGTTTACCATATTTATATATCCAAAGTTATATAATACACAATAGCCATTACTTTTTAATAGAAAATACAAAATAGAAATTACAGCAATAATGATTCAACGATATATACTGTACAATAATATCGCCTTAGAACGAAACATAAAGTCCTTTAAGAAATCCTTAAGAAATATCCATAAAAAATTACACAGTACAACTGCATTGTATGTCACTGAGTAAGATAATGACTAATATAGCTTAATTTAATATATATATACAAATATACGTATATATAAAGTATATAATAAAGTAAGGAATGCGATGACATATTATAATGCAAGATCGTCTGTTTATCATTTTTCGTAATGCATTGCATAGGGTATACTTTTTTCTGTGTCTCACGTTGAAAAAATTGTTTTTTTTTTGTATTAACCATACTATAGTTGACACAACTACTCTGACGGCCGGAACAATCACTTCTATAGTTGGTACACCCATAGTATGGTTGCTCCAATAAATATAAACTAAAGGCAACAGTCACGAAGTGCGTACAATCATTGATACCCGAAGAGCCGAATCTGGACACTCTTACGAATTAATCGAGTCGGGGGTCCAAGGTGCGGAGCTCCCTTGTGGGGTTGACGGCCGGAATTTTTTCTTATAAATTGTAAGAATAAAAATCAAATATTTCACTTTTTTAAAATAATGTTGAATATTACGGTTCTTGTTGAGGCTATACAGATATTATTTGAAACTTTTCTGAAATCGGAGCAGCATGACCCATAAATCTACAACTTTTTCATCCATGTACGTAGATGATTTTCAAAAACGATAAAAATAATTATTGCAATGGAAACTTACATTCACAACAAATAATTTTCAATTTAAATAGGACAATGAAATTTAAAGAACCAAAACAGTTTTAAATCATATCGTAGTTTTATTTTAATGGAAATTCACGTTAGGTTGAATTTTCGAAAAGGTAAATCTTAAAAATAAAATATATTATAATCGATAACGTAATTTAAAAATATATGTATTATAAATTGTGTTAATTTATAAGAGTATTTCTGTTCTACCATCTGTAAATAGTAAATTATATAAATATAGTTAGTTTCATCTTATATTGTATAGTTCAAAACTTATATTAAATTATCCATTATATAGAACAATTCGTGAAAAGAGTTTTCCATTTACCAATATCAAAGTCAAAAGGAGATGTAAGCTTAGCATTGAGAATTTGCAAACTGTATGGTTCAAGTTCATTCAGTTTTGTTTTCATATAAAATCATTGTGCTTTGTTCGATTATTGACGCTGAGACTTGAGTTCTGCATGATCATCTTATTATTTTTATGCTTTACCCGTTAGTATAAATTTATAATTAAAAGTGGAGATTTAAGCCATAATTGAAGATTCGAGATAATTCAATTTATTTTTTAAAACTGGATTTCTATACTTTTGTATTTCGTTGTTAGAGAATTGAATTATAGTCTCCTTTCCTTCTCCAGAGTATTTTAAGCATTACTCTAGGGCGAAAGTTAAAGAAGTTACAGAAGTTTAAAGTTTTATCTTTTGAAATTTATCGATTGTTCGCTATAATAAAGTCATCACTTGCGAAACGTGTTACAAAATCGCAGCATTTATGTAAGAATTATCGCACAATGTACCAATTAAATGCATTTACTCGAAATCAATCTATTTTTTGTTGTCCATATTGTTATCAATTTCAATCGTTTTTAGCCATTGCTTTATATATTCGTGCCTATTTTCAAGATTGATAACACTGTACATTAGATGTTCACTGAAAGACCATGAAATAATAATGAAACAGACACGGAACAAGACACGGAATGAATGATTTTGAAATTTACATCCAAAGTTGTGAGCTGCATCAAATTTTCAAACATACATCTTTAAAGGCTCATTTGGCTCATTTAAGGGTCATTTAAGGTTCAGTATTCCGTATATCGATAGGTCAAATAGCGTTTGAATGGCCAGTATCGGTGAGGGCTTAAATGAAAATAAATAAAATTATTAAAAATTGTTCTCCTTATATAGAATTTTCATAATTTTTAAGGCTCGTTTAAGGTCTAAAAAATTCGTTTAAAAAGCAATCTACACTCAATCGTTTTAGGTGGTAATGAGTTTCGTTAAACGTGGATCGAAAGTTTAAAAAATAAAGAGATAGATTTTCATTTTGGCCCTCACCCATACCAGCCATTGCAACGGTACTGGGTTGGTCCTCGGATACTTCGAGTTTTTAATGAGCTCTGTTTGATTGCCCTCTTTTGATTGCTCTAAAGTTGCTTTCTAGAAAGGCGCTGTTTACTTATGGTCAAACTAGAAAGGCCCATCATTACTTTTTTCTGTAACACAACTTAAACGAATTGCTGAATATGGCAACAAAAAAGCCGTAAATGAGCTTTGTATAATAATTAATGTGTAAAAATGTCAATTTTCAAAATCGTTGTTGCTAAGTTTATTTAGCTAAAGTTGTACCTTGTTTTCCGTGGAAATAAGCGTTCGGTAAAATACTGTACTGTCGTTCAAGTATATATGAAAATGGAACTTTCTCTTATAGTATGTAAAATAATAATATAACGTTGATCGTCTATTAAAAAAAAAATAGCAGAAGAAAGAAAATCAAGTGTAATATTGTTGTAGAACTTTCAATAAAATATGCAATAAATATTTAAACCCAGAGGTTAACAGAATAAGTGCACTCACTACGGTGCAAAGTGCATACTCATGCGGTATTAACGGTAATCGATAACATCATAGTCTAGGTATGGTGATTAATTACCCTTATCGAAATATTCCTCGCGGTATCTATTCGGGTCGGCGAGTTCGATCACGAAAACGGTCAAGCCGAACTATCGTTGACACTTGACTCGGCGACAGGCGTGACGTTACACCACACGTCCGATTTTAGATTACCTCGCGTCAGTTTTGACGTTTATGGTAAAGCGATACAAGCCTCTCGAATACTTGCACTTTCAACTAACATGCAATCTCGTACTAATGACGTGTCAATTTTTGTTATATACGAAGAAATACAATTGATTGAATTTCAAAAGTTGATTCGATTCGATTTTAATCCGTCTTTGTCTCTTTAATATTTTTATGTCTGCAACATAAAATATATCAATTAACGAAAATAAACATTCTATTTTTCGAAACTACTTAACAGCTATGTATTCCTCTCGAACTGATGAAATAAAAGAAACGCGATATGCTACGGCAGGAATGACGCAAAAAGATGCAAGAAGGCTCCAGTGACGAAGACCGGAAGCGGAAGCGATATAGAGAGTTCCGGATATTCCTCACGGATCAGGGGTATGAATAATTCAGAGATGGGTCATGATCCTCGACCGAATTAGAGTCGAATCGCGCGAGAGCCACGAGCTTAACCTGGGCTCTTGGCTTCTTCCTCCTTCACCCCCCACCCCCTTTATGGCCCACTCTCTTGGCTGTTTTTTTAGTGCGACGCAGTAACAGAGCGCAAATCCGCTTACATACGAAAGACGTCTCTTTTCATTTTCCCGGGACGCGTAAACTACCCAAGTTTACTGTTATAACTCTACCGTCGAGCGCAAATCGCATGAAATGTCGCGAGATCGAACACTATTACTTTATTTAATGGTATATGATCCTCGAATATTCGAATCGAACGGTGCACGTCAGAAATGTCCCGGAACGAGCTTTTAAAAAGTAACTGTTATTGAATAAATTTGAAATAAAATATGATACTGATAAAAGTAATGTTATTTGAGGTTAGTGATATTTAAGTTATAGATTTATAACATGATTTAAACTTTAATGACTCGAATTTAGTCCATTTTCAAAATATCACATTTATTTGAATGTTATTTTAAGATGAATTGTAAAGCGTGTTCCAGTAATCTTGTGCAATACGTCTAATAATTATAATTACAATAAATGTTACTACAACATGATTTCAATGCAATTCACTTAATTAAATGCACCATGTCTAAATGGAATATGACAAGAAGAATCTACCCTCTTGATATGCAAGGAATATGACTTTCGAACGCTTCAATTGGCCAGTTTAAAATGGTCATTATTAAAACATTACATATAGAATATGTTGTCATAAATAAATTCATTTTGGGAAACCCTGTATAACAACTTATAAGTGGAATTAAACCGCAATAAGTTATATGTCTAGATTGAAATATTTGAGGTTAGTAAATTACGAATTAAATGTCATTCTAATTTTCAATTTTTGAAGAAATGTTAATCATTTACTTCCGATAATGATCTTTTATTGAAGGTCAATATTTTCTATATTAATTTATATGTTCAATATGCTCATCAATGAGAAATACAAAACAAACTTTCCGTCAAATGTGTTGAAACATATTTTCCGCTGCCATCAGGATTTACGGCAGGATTTTTTTTTTAATTAAAGCAACGGGAAAATATGATTTTTCATTTCCAAAGATGACGATGCAGAATTTGACGTTCGCAACGCTGTTCCGGATATCACGTGACGCGGACGAGCTCCTGCATTTCCCGAGCCGGGCCGTTCCAGCTATTCCGCCTGGCGCACGACGTCGTTTAACGTCAATCACGAGTAACGAGGTCGACAAACGCCGCATCGTGCGCGTACCCCTTCTTCGTCGTCTCTTCAGATGCAACACAACGAAATCCTCCCTCTCATTTGGTACTTTTTTTCTATTTCCACTTTTTCACCATCCTCCACTTTGTCGGTCTTTTGTACTTTCCTTTTCTTTCCTCTGCATCCCCAATTTGCTCGCCTTTGTTTTACGAGTCGCCGTTTCGATTCGCGACGATTTTTTTCAGAGACATTCATCAATTAGTTTTCCTCTTTTTGACAACGTTACTCCATTTTTTTTCACGTATTCAGAATTTGCTGCATTCGGGAAAGAAATTAATTCAGATCAACCTTTCATGAAATTTATCGTAATATCCTGTTCTTCTCTTTCTTTCATTAAAACGTCCAAATGTTTATCGTTCAAAATGGCGGACCAAATGTGACAATAATAAAATTTACTAAAATTAATGTATTTTACGATTTTTATTCATTTCACATCACGAGTACTTTGATCATTTTCTCTTCGATCCATTCAAATTGCCGAATTGTACATAAAAGTTTAGAAATACCCTACTGCAACCTGCAAATCTCTTCGGAGCTACATAAAACCGTAATACCGAACGACGCAACAGACACTAAATTTTTCTTTTCTCTACTACCATCCAATTTCCTCAACACCCCGCACATCCTTTGCTCTTCCGCTCCTCTGCGTATCCTTCGAGACTTTCCATGAGGTACTTGGGAAGTAAAACCGTAGCATCGATATTGCGCAATGAGCCCCTCGTCGAAGTTCGCGGGTGCCTGCACGAGCACTCGCAATATACAGTCTTTCCCCCCTCCAACCACCAGCTCCGATATACATATACCAACACCCATTCACGTACCGATTCCCCACGGATCGCTTACACAGGTATACAGGCAGTGCGCAAACGCACCGGGCGATATCGCGATACCGTACCTACTAGGAATCGTTTAATTAATTAGTGAGGAGACTGATTACACTGCGTCTCATGGCGAAATCTTCTCCAGGGCGAAATTGCTACTCGAGGGTTTTCCTCGCGAGTAACTCGACGCCGCCTCGAGGACTCCCGAATAACCTACGGGAACGACGCCCGAGTTCCCTGCCAGCCCCCTGTTCACCTGTCATTAATATCTAGTTGTGAAACATATCCGAGCTGCGCACACTTAAAGAGTGTGTATAGTGTGAGGAAATATACGCTGATTTACGAAAATTGTACGCGCGCGGATTATATAAATAGATATTACGGTATTAATCCGTTAGGGGGTTAATTTCACGGTTTTAGTCCAAATTTGGAATTAGTCGCTTAATTATAAATGGCCTACTCTTGAAAATCCAATGTATAGTTCGCCGCAGTCACGCGTTGAGGTTGGCATTCAAACTGCTATTGGTTTTAACACCTGCACAATATTATTCGAGATTTAAAGTGTAACATTTTATTAGATGTAAGTTCACATGCTATTCGTGTGTTACTGATATTATTTACTAATTTTCAATGTGTTCATATGATATTCAATATATATACTGGATCGACACATACTCGACACATGATTGAAACCATATTCAATCAGTGATATATGCAAGATTCTTTTTTTATGTACTTTCTTAGAGGTATCGCAATCCCCAAATGCCCATTCTCCACCCCTGGTAGAATTACAACATTTCTTCATTGGTTAACTATAATTCAGTATAATTTACAGACGACTCAATAATACACTGTGCCAGAGTTCGATTCCCTCGGGGCGAACTTTTTTTTTAATATTATTTGCGTGTTAAAAATTGTAAAAATAAAGGATTTAAATAGGTTAGATAACAGCGGCGCGATGGTTATTGTACGAACCAAGGCATCAGTCTTATTTCGCTCAACTTGACCGTCGCGAAGGTCCCGGGTTCGATTCCCGTCACAAAAATTGTTGACTTTAAGAAAAACAGTACGACCGGTTGCATGACAGCCAGGCGCTCGCAGTCTGTGCGGGCTCAACCACACTTGGCTCTGAATGTTATCTGGCGTCACAGAGAAGGATTGGTCAGCAATTGTATGACGGAAATTGCTCTGGGATCGGCTGTACTTGGCATAGGATTCCTTCAGTTTTTCTGCACTATTGCACTATTGCACGGACTATTGCACAAACAAATGACGGGAACAGAGGGGGTGAAGTCGGCTTCAGACGCAAGTGGGGGACTGGCTTTGGTTAGTTCCAAAATATTGGGAGTTGAGAGTAATTGCCTATAGTTAAAAATGCCGTGTTTGGACCATCGAGGAGCCGACCCGCAATCAGACGGAATGGTCACATAAACGGGGACAATAAAAAAAAAAAAAAAAAACAAAATAGGTTAATAATATAAAGCGACGAAAATGAATAAAGACAGTAAAACAATGCAATCACTATATGAAAAATAAAACCTGCAGAGGCTTTTGCTGTAAATAAAAAATTAAAAAATTACAAGACGCTAACAAAGTATTTAAGTAAATAAATATATATCTATATATATATATTTAATTTTATTTTATTTAAGCAAATGTGACATTTGGTTAATTTATTGGCAGATTACGAATATAAAGTTAGATTAAAATGTTTATATTGAACACCTGATGTCTAATTTTGTTTATACTAGAAGTGATGTACGTATAAATAATTGAATAGATGATAGAATTAGATGATTTAACATATAGTTGACAGCTGTGAATTTGATTATAAACTTCTCCAATTTATTAATCCGAAACGAAGTATATTTAGAGTCTAATTTCGTGGTTATTCACGGAGTTAACTACAAATTAAATCTCTAAGAGATTAATAATCACAGACGTCCGCAATAAGAGAGCAGTGACAAAAGTCATAGCATGCTTCAAAGCACGTTTCTCTATCTATCTCTCTCTCCATTACCCATTTGATGCATTCCGATTTCAAGAGTATATAAAGCCCAAGATCGTGGCACAATGGAATAATTCAAATATTTCAAATTGCCTGATCGGATTACACTGTGCTCTCGGGTCGTAAGGTGCTTACGTTGTGTCACATTGGTGCAGCATCTTGAGGATGTTCTCCTTCTCTCTCGATCTTCCTGCATTTTAGCTCGTGTCATTTTCTTCCGTGGCTCCTCCTTTTTCACTTATGCATTTGTAAATTTTGTTCGCCGACTTTTCCCGGTGCATATTCTTCGGTTTTTACACGAGCTTCCCATACGCTACACTTCGGCCTATCTCGCTGATCTCCTTTCTTCGCTTCAGAAGCTCGTATTTATTCTGCCGCTGTCTTTCTTTCGCTTCTCTGTCACTACTCTCGAATCGATCAACTATCGATTGCAGGATCGTGAATCGAATAAGTGTCTCATTAAACCGATGGAAATCGTTCCCTCGGACCACCCTGCAATTCCATCTAAGCGACACTTGATCGTTTCGACGAATCGTCGCTTCAAAGGCTCAAGATCTACTTTCAGTTTGGCGTCTTCAACGACACACCGGTGTCTCGTTGATTCCGAGCACCAAATGAAAAAAGAGCACAGAAGTATACGATTTTCTAGTAACACATTCCTTCCATTGAAGTATTTTGCAATCACTTATTTCTCTTTCTAGAATGCAAAAACAAACAATATCAAAATTTTGCAAATCCATATGACATTTCCAGCTGTGGAAAAAATAAACTGAAAATTGTTTTTTTCTTCTGTAATTATATATCATATAAAAATTCATAATCAATATGACCAATATTCCATATATTTCTGGAATTTCGTTTAAAATTAATTTTGGAAAATAATTGATTATAATTGACGAATCAATGCAAGTGATTATTTTATATCGATCGACTGACAATTGATACCAAAAGTAGTAGTATATCCTAAAATTTCAGTTTATACTATTGATGAAAATCGACAAGTGTTACAGATTATTTAATAGTTTTTATTTGTAATATTCATTTTTTTTTTATTGTCGAATTTCATATTATATGTGCGCTGTAAATACTCATTTAAACGTCTAATTTCTAATGAACACTTTTACCGCAAACGAGTATCATAATGAGCTCTCTTTTGGTAGTCATGAGTACCTCCCTGTCAGGAGAGGAGATTCATTTGTTTAATTAAAAAGAGTGTTGAATTCAGTCCATGTAAAAATGTCGTGAATCTTCAAAATTAACTAAAAAAGAGACAATAATAGGTCGTCCTGAATTTAGTTTGTCATTTATATATTTCGATTATAAATAAAATACGTAATAAATCAATTCCTTAATAAAATAAAATGTTGTCTATTTTATACATTTACACCATGCTGAGAAATATACACAGGTGATAAATTTCGTATAAATCGCGAACTATAAAGTCGCATTACACGGCGCATTACTCAGTCGCTATAGCGGTGTATCGGAGCATTTGTACTTTAGCATTAATGCAAGTTTCCGTTTATAACGTACATGGATATGAACTTCCAAAGTGCAGTAACGTACTATGTGTTGCTTTAAAATGTCTTATAGGTAATCGTGTATTCTTCAAATAAGGTATGAATAAATTAACTTCCTCAATGTGAGACGCAGTAGTCAAGTTTGAAAGCTATTATCGAAGAACGTCGATGTTGAAGTCATGCTCATGCATATTTTAAAAAAGCGTATTAATGAATAATTGGTATCTTGAAAGCGCGATCGTTAATAAAATGGTTATTTGAGCCTTTGTGAAATTGAATGCATAACTTATACTTTGCACACCCATTCCACAAACTTTTCTTACATTTTACGTTCCGTAAACGACTTCGACGTGTACGTCAATTTGGTAATAGAAATTTACTCAATTGTAACGCATACATTTTTATGAGTTTTAATAATTTATATACTTTTTAAATGTTATTGCTGAATCGTAATAAATAGTTTGAACTCGACATCAACTCTTTAATGGTTTATATATTTGTGTGTACCTTTAAATTTTTATTCCAAAAAACAACGTTCTGATTTTGGAAGTGATTGTTACATATTATAATTTGTAATGTCGGTTTAAATTATCGTACGGATTAATCAAGTACTTCGGAGTAAAGGTTCTCCTGCAGTTTTCCGTACTCCATTGCACAACGAATGTGAGTACTTTAATATAAAAGCAGGCTGCAGACGCAAAGAATGGTGGCGAACGATATTCATATTGTAAGTAATAATATATTCACAAGATATAAGGAAAGATCTAGAAGGAATCTCAAAATACATATGGAACGGTCCACGACTCGAAAGAATGAATTTACAAATGTTTGATTTAATGTGCGGAAATTTAATAGACGGACTAAAATTATTAGAGAATTTTCCTTTACGGCGGTTGTTGTGATTGGGCAATTTATTCTATGCGAGACGCATCATTTGGAGAAGTTTTTTTTTACGGCGGTGGTACGATTGGGAAAAAGATCAAGTTGGTTTTAGCAACTGAAATTAACAATGATTACCACAGATTGATTTATATGCGGCGTTTGGTACGCAAAGAAATATAGACAATAGTAGATTCGATGTTGCGGATGGAACACAAAAAGAATCTACTTATAAGTAGATTGCCTTATAAGGCAAACAGACGAATTATATACATATTAGGTGTCGATGCGTATATTTGAATTTAGAATATTGAATCTATAACTTGTGATTCCTTGAAACAAAATAAAAGATGAGAAAACAATATATAATCGTTCGGTTTAGTTAGTGACAAACGGTCTTAAGAGTTTTGGATTCTTTAATGGTGAGCACTTATCTTCAAAGATATATATATATATATATATATAATTTAATTCAATATTGTGTTGAGTTTTGATTTCTTGTTCGTAATTATTAGTTAGTAGTTTATTAATTAATATTTTCATTTAAAGAATAAGCCAAAGTTTAAAATTAACTAACCCTGTTTGAAGATAAACAATTTTTGATTGATCATAGGATAAGGATAAAATTAGATACTTTGTTAAAAAGAAAAGATTATTTAAAAGTGTGATGATAATTTCAAGACAAAATTGTTGCTCGAATGACCAGAAAATATTTAACATTTTCATTATTTTAAAGCGTCATCCCTTTTTTTGTATTTTTTGTAATCTTTTTTGTAATTAAAATGAATTCTTTTGATTTGCAGTTATACATTTAAAAAATGCCTAATATAATTAAAATAATCTGAAAATTGAAAAGTCTTATAAGTTGTACCTCACGCGCTGGTACACAAGTCTTTATGAAGTCTAAAAATAACAAGGATTACATTCCAAATCAATAAATCCTGCTGTGATTTATATTATAATTCTATGTTATTGAAGAAGAATTAAATGGCAATTCTAGTCATGCGAGGGAGGCGATATTCTCAGGAATATCGATTCCAACGAACATATACTCATATTTAGACCTGGTAAAGAAATGGAAATATTCATGTACTAAAAAGTTTATTATTTTCATAAAAATGCATGTCGGAGTTGTATAAAAAAGTAATTACAATTGCATTTTCATTAAAAACTTATTTCAAAATAACACCAAAAATACAATGTCATGCAATGTTGTCATGGATGGATGATGTAGACGGCGATATTGGGATCTGACATTTGGCGCTATTGTCGGCGAATTCCCAAGCTTATAACCGCAATTTTGGTCTATGGCCCAATCACCTTTCTCGAAATGCAAGCTTTAATTAGTTCGCAAATCGGCCACCGGCTCATGTCAGATCCCAATATGAATAATATTCGATTAATTACAAAACGTTTTTAACGCAATGTGCTTTAGAGTACTTATCTTACTATTTTTCAGTGGGCACTTTCGATTTAAGTGAAGAAAAAATTACGTTTCTACGCCTTAGAAAAACAATATGACGGATTTGATTTGAAAGGGTACCAAAAAATTGGAAACACTTTTTTTACACTTATTTTCAAGTCCATTATGGATACGACGATTGGGTCTAAACTACGTGAAATAATAAGGTGGACAACATATGGGACATTTTTTCTTTTAACTCCACTTAGTTAACTCTTTTAAATATGACAAAAAACTGTGGAAAAATACAAAAATGTATTTTTTTGTTGTATATTTCTGATTTTTACTTATTGATCTTTTGAAAAATTATACAAAACGCCTCAGAAATAAGAAAGATCTACTCATCCATGTACATCATGAATTTCATAATTGTGAGATTATTTACGAAATTATTGCTATACACCGAATCCAGATGATTCTGGGGATTCTGATGCAAGTTGGATGGTGAACAATTTGATGTCGGAAATAATTATCATTTGTACCACAATTTATCTGTTTGTATCACAATTATACAAAAAAAAAGTATTTATTTTTCGAAAGTTCCGCAGTTTTTCGCCATTTTTAAAAGGGTAAACTAAATGGAGCTAAAAATAAGAAAATTTCCCATAAACTACAACTATATATATTTTATTTATTTATTGTCACATTAGAAACTTTTTTTTTGTTTTTTTTTGTTTTTTTTTATTAATTTTTTCCAAGTTTGCCCTGGTATAAATTGTCATCAGGGGCTGCAGAGCTGTCGCGAGATGTCCACAGTATCTGTGGAGGCAATTGGTGGGAATGGGCCAGTGGTTGACTCGTATAAACGTCACGTTTTTCCTGCGAGGGTCTATGATCAGCTACTGGCAAGGCACTCGCAAAGTAGAGACTTTTTTATTCTTAAGTGTAATGGTCATACAATAATAAATAGTATATACTGACTTTATACTATACTTCAATATTCAAGATATAACTAGTATATTACAATAAATTAAAAACTAATATTAATGAATTAAAGATAAACTAAATATTTACCGATGGAAAAAGTCGAAAGTACATATATATTATGTTATATAATGTAATATAATAAACATGTAATATAAATCGGGTATTAAGAACGAAATTATAAAGAAAAAATATCATTTCACTTGAAGTGATGATTCCCTTGGTAAAGTATTGTCTTCCATTATCTCTAATAAAATGTCCATCATTGACTATTATCTTTCAGTGTTTCCTCGGCGCACATTCCGCCGCCGAGAAAAGGAAACAAATCGGTCGTTACTACTGAACGATAAAACGTCATTCTTCCCACCTGAAATTCCCACGTGTTTCTAACGTCTTCATACGATTTTCAAATTCCCCTTACGTCCAGGGATTTCATTACCTCGACCTGCCCGTTCGTTCTGCTGAACACTTATCTCCTAGAGTACTTATCGATCATAAGTATATTCGATCTCGCAACCCAATGTAAAATAGCAGTAACCGGACGGGAGATTCGACCCGAATAATCCCCTTATCCACTTCCCCATCAAACGCTGGTCACGGGTGACTTCAACTTGGGAAATAAATGCACGCGAATATTCGCTCGATGCGAGATAACCTTTCTATCTTCCCTATCTGGAAGCGAAATCGCGACCTCGTGACGCCACCGTGCGCATAGAGGAACCAACCAAACGTGGAGGCAGCAGCAGCAGCAGCAGCAACCGAAGAAGAAGAAGAAGACGCTACTGGACTCGAGTACCTAAGCTGCGCCCTTCTCGTATTTACGAGTGGGCCGCATATATATATATATATATATACGTAAGGGAAACTCGCCTTTATATGCGCACCCGGCACAAAGCACGAGTATTGCCACCCCCGCACCACCCCGTCAACCCCTTTATATATCCGTCGCGTTGCTTATCTCGCGAGCGGGTCCGAAGGCAAGGCATGTCGAGCCTGGACCGAACCGGTCGGTCGGACTCGATTTAGTGGATCTCCACTGACCGTATGTTAGTTACCTGTGGCCCGCGCTGTAGGCTATGCGCACATAAATTTCTGTATCGGACAATGGGTAATTGTGCGATCCACCGACGCGAACGGTAGAGAAGAACGGCGCGAGAGAGACAGACCGAGACAAGGGGGAGTACAGCGTCTTCTGCATTGTATCTTTACCTGATGTAGCACGTATATTCTCGAGTCCATCAAGCAAGTTGCATGCGAGGGTGTGTGTGTGTATGCGTATACCGAACGGTGGGCGTAATCGCTAAAACAATCGAGTAGTACTTTGCGGAAAGGATACTTAGGTCAATGTTCACGGCGAGAGAGTAGATTTACGTTATTCACCTAGCCTCGCGACTGGACGCGGAATCGATTATGCCTCACTTCTTGAATATTTAATTCGAAAAAATCATCCGTAAATTATGGTAAATGCTGTCCGATCGAGTTCGAGTGCTATATTTGGCGAGTAAGAGCTACGCACTCTTTCGGTAAAAGGCTGCGATTACAACGCGTTCCTGGGGTAATGCGACATTCGTCTTTCGGAGACAAGAGGATACTCTCTGGCGACTACGTTAAGAAGGCGCAGTCATTCACAATTTTTTTTCGGTCATATGCCATGAGACCGAACAAAAATGTGCGATCAATAATTGACCAAATAAACTCATATTATTCACAAACTCATAAACTCATATAATTCAATTCAGAGATATTGAAGGCATCAGTTTTAGTGGAAAAAAAATCACCACAATTAAATCATAATATAAATAATACAAAATATTTTTAGATATCTGTTACTCCCTCAATTAGGTGCTGATAAATCGTTGCTGACCTGTTACTGACTGTTAATGGTCGATTATTAATTAAGATTACAATTTTTAAAGAATATTAAGAATTTCATAATCAGGTTCCACTGTAATCGACTTCATCAATCAAAAACAGTAAAATGATCTTGTAACGTGATACGCACATGACACTGTAATATATAGCAAAGAGTATGACGACCACTTCTACCGCATACATCAAAGAGGTTACTTTCTTGTAGTAGGTTGTGTTACATGGCAGTTTCGCATATATGTTTCTCTTGTTGTTCTCTTACAATATATCGCTAATATTGAATTACGATATAAACTCCTTTTGATGTACGTTTATGTCTTTATACTTTTTCGTGCAATTCTAACAAAACAATAGCGGTCAGAATTTCAATTCTATGAGCGCATATACTCATTATATATAGAGTTATTTTTCAACATTTATTGACGAAAGTCACTTGTTTAAATAAAATTTATTTGTCCCTTGCGGACTACGAAATTCTCTTGTATAGCCAAGCGTATATTTAATTGCATAACAAATATTCAAGAATGGCCTCTCAACTCCATTCATTTAAATAGACTACAAAGGCCAACTAAATTATTCGATATAATTGAACTATAACAACTGTATATCTCCAGTGTTGAACGCCTTATATATTGTTTAGCAATTTACGAGATAATTTCCGTTTAAGGTATGTATAATGCCTTTTTCGAGTAGTTAGATTCTATATAAATAAAACAAGTAGTAGGAAAACAAAGAAATAATTTTATCCAATCATTCGCTTTTAAAAACGTTAAATGTTATTCGAAAACCATTTCATGATAGTATACCTATTTACCTTCAGGAAGTTCCCAGGCATAACGGCAACGTTATGTTAGTAAATCAATGCAAATGTCGCAATTAATCGCTACAGATTCTATTGTTGATGTAATTTATTTCCACAATTTATTTTAGCATTTGAAACTAATAATTACATTTTTTTGCTGCAGGTATAAGTATAATCGAAAAGATACGATCATCTAGATAAATAGAGTTCACATGTTTCGACGGATGGAAAGACTATTTACAGCCCTAAGCTATGAAAGTGGAGTGCGTAAAGAAAGTACAAGAGCGAGAAAAAAGACAAGATGGTCGAATGGTAACTAAATGGGAGATAAATATTACGGCAATGAAGGATGATCCAAATAATAGAATGGATAAGTACGAAAGCATAGATAGCTTCCACCTGAGTAAAAAATAAGAGAGCATGCATAGGAAATAAAATAATGAAAGAAAAAGAGAATGTGAAAAGGAAGATCCCAGAGGCCAAGTTGAGGTGGGCGGCGCTCGTCGATGTCAGATTTACCCTGCTGATATTCCAGCCAAGCTGAGTTACGTCCCCTTCCTAATTCATTTTTCCTTTTTGCAATTCGTTGCATCATTTTTTTTTTCTTGTAAAAACATATGCGTCGAGAAATTGTAATGTTTCTTTGTGCTCTAGCTGGAAGCGCGGACATTGTTATATTTTTCCATTTTGAATTAATTTCTTGTAACGAAAGAACGTAGTTTACTACCACAAATCAACATTTCCCTTGTTTTAGTCAATATAGCACGGCTTTATAATATTATTAACTAACTCATTATTGCTATAACAGTTTCCAAGATATTTATAATTATTTATATAGAATACATAGAATATATAGATATTGCTTCCTGAATTCGTATTTGGTCAGAAAAGTACAATGAAAATCTACAAGTAAAATCCTTCATAAATGTTTAACAGACTTTTTATCTGCGGGCTTTTATTACTTCAATTACTTCAAACATATGCCCAAAGTATATACCTAAGTTATATATTAAAATTTTAATATTGCCCAATCGTTGAAATTATTTCCACATGAAAAATTGTAGAAGCTCTTTAAGCTCTTCATTACTAACTAAATGTTGGCTCCCATTTCTCAAGCGATTGTTAGAAGCGGTGATCCATCCGGGGATCGCCGAATTATTCGTCAAATTCCTTAATACGCGTAAAACATTAACTTGAAATGAAAGTTGGCACGATAATTGTTTGAAATTCCCCTCCTCCTGCATGAAGTGGACGGTTACTGGCGCTTAGCCATCCCATAGATTTCGACGTAAATGAAGCAAAGGCCGAGGCAGCGAACGAAATGGCTGCAATATCCATCGTTATGAACATTGGAGCTCCGCGATTCCTTTGTTGCAGCGGATTTCGAGAAAACGCGAGCCGTTCGAGAGGGGGCAGGGGAGGGGGTCGCTCGGTTGGGTTTTCGACATCGTTGGAAACGGTATATATATCCGCGCCCACGAATATGTACACGTACGAAACGCAGAAGCATTTTACCATATTCCTACTCCAATAGTGCAGCTCGGGCTCGCTTTAATTCCCTGTACGTCGTCGACCTTTTACCGGAATTACTTCGTACAGCAGAAAGGGTAATCCGCTGTCCACCCTCTTCTTCTCTCTTTACCGCCGCTGCAATGTGGAAGCCCAAAAGCGGGCTTAAAAGAGCCCTTTACGTCTCTCCTCTTGTTTTACGGCTTGCGACGTTAAGCAACAACGCTTATCCAATTGATTATCAAATATTTAATTTTCGTCTTTTGTACATTAAACGCGACGAAGCGGAAACAACAACTGAGCAAGTAGCGTAGCTTTCCAGGAGTTCGTATTTGAAATTTTCTACATAACATTTGACATTCTATGTACATTCCTCGTATAATTTAGACATGGAATGAAGATTTTCATGTCATATATATTCTTGATGAAAAGGTTGACAATAGTGCAATATTATTGAATTATCGATGATACATATTTAAAAGAAACCCTCTAGTCAGACACTAAAGTATTGTAGAAGTACATTATTGTGGCTAGGAAACGTCTTGAGTATGATTGAGTTTGGAATTGATACTATGTTATGCCCGAATTTACGACGTAAGCCAACAGTAATGAATTTTTAACTATTGAGTACTATTGGATTGCATGGTAAATTTACGTGTCCAATAATTAGAACATTCAAATTGTCTGCAAGCATTTTTGCCAAAATTATATTCAGACGAAATTGAAAATATTCTCAATAATACATAAATGTTCTGATATAAAAGCGTTATAATAATCTACATAATAATTATCAACCAATAAAACACGTTGCGCCTAAAAAAGTGCCTTTTTTTGTGTACCTAATATATTTTCTTTTTATTTTATCTGAAGCAACTATAGGGAACATTTTATATCCTACCCTAACCTATCCCGTATAAAATCTATTCAGATAATTAATTACGTCATGTTAATCTATAATATTGTGTGAATTTGTTGACTTATGTCATTTTAATCTATAATATTTTGTAAACTTGTCTCTTTACTTTTAGAAACACGTAAACTTGAAAGAAAATATATCAATAAAAGTCTTTGTCTAAACTACACATACATCCTCCGAAAAAGGATTATTCCAGACTCAAAATCGACGTCTTGAAAAATATAAAAAGAAATACGAGGTCACTCGAAAAACTCTTTTCCTTGTTACGTCCCTGAAGTCCGGCTTCCATGCAGAAAGGGATTTGTGATCCTATCGAAACTTCACCGCGGAATTTCCTCGAGCAGTATTTCGCCAGACTCGCGGGATCCTTCTCTTTCTCTCTCTCCCTCTCTCTCTCTCTCTCTCTCTCTCTCTCTCTTATCCATTCTTCCTACCTCTCACTTGTTCCAATTTCTCCACAGCTTCCCTTCTCTTTTCCACATTTTGCCTTTTCTTCAACCTGCGGGCTTTGTATCCCATGAGTTTCCAACTTGACTCCAGTTCCACGTTTTACAGGCCGTCGTTTGAATCAATAAGCCCGAGACCGCTTCCTCATCCTATCTCGTTCCTTAGCGAATATGCACGCTCTTCGTATTTTCCTCTGTAAAAGAGGTTGTTAGCTGAGCGAAAGTGAACGACTGGAGATCTCCCACGTTGAGTATCATTCACCGCGCCTAGAACATTGGATAGGTGACATGCTCTGCGAGATACTAAGTCTATAGTTTCTTTCATATTATTCTTTTAGCCGAATCTGTTGAAATTAATATCTTAACTTATACACGACGTTTCGGAATGCGCACTTGTATTTAATTTATTGTTATAATTGATGGCAGTGACGTTACGACTTTCAGCTTTTTCTTTAACTATACGGAATGCCTTTCTATCTACTTTTTATACACTATATCTTAGTAAAAATTAACTATGGGGCTAGCTAGCACCACTGCGTATCATCATGGTACTGGTAGCGCTATTGTTATTTTCTACCGGGGTAAAAAAAAAGAAAAAAAAAAAGAAGAAATAGGAGAAAGAAAAGAAATTAATCTACAACAATATAAATTTCTCCTATATTTGTGGGTAAGTCATCTACAAATTGGATATATCGATCAAATACATGGGCGAATCAGCGATACGTATATGGTTGTGGAGACTCATTATTTTTTCAGCGATGTGTCGTCACTTTTTAATTAATTTTCTACGTGTTTTTGGTCGAATTATCCTGAATTATTAATTAAACGGTTTTGAAAGAGATAAAACAGTGTAGACAATAGATTTTCTTCACGAATTTGTGTAGTTGTCAAACTTACAGAATAATGCATGGAATTTCTCCCAAAATTTAAGCTGCGACACATACCTGGAACAGAAACAAAGCAGATTACTCAATTATGTATCACAAATAATAGAAATTATATTTATACTTACAAACTATGACAATAGCATAACTCAGCCTAACATTATATATCTAATTAGGGTATCAATCAAATTTCCCATCTAAATATTTTATTGTACACAATTAGAAACGATTGAATAGATCAAGGTCATAAAGATGTATAAAGTATAGTGATGTTAAAATTAAATTGTAAGAAGTCGGGAATTCTGACTATTAACAAACTTGTAAAAACGAAAGGACTGCAATGAATAAAAAATAATACGTTGAATAAGGACAGAAAACATTGAAGAAAAAGTTCGCTTATCAGCCACGCAAGCAATCAATAACAAATTTCATTCCGTCGCTCAGGATCCCCTCAATAGAATCAAAAACGATTGTATCTCCTGCGAATAGGAATTCAAATATGAATATAAAATAAAGTACCCTTGGAGGGGAGTTCATTTTTATTTCATCGTACCGGAGACGTTTCGAGGGCAGATAGCTGAGACGTTTTCGGAACCTCCGCGTTAAACTACAAGTCGAAGTGTGCCGTTAAAGGGCAGCGAAACCAGTGGAGAATAGCGAAAGCTCGAGGGTAGGGCCAGGCGTAGGTACATAAGAGAGGGAACGTGGTCGTTACGTGGCAGGATGAGTCTGAGAGTTGGACTCCCGCGGGAGCCATCCTCGAGCTAACGGCACCCGTGGAGTAAGATACGTATATATCCGGCGATGACTCCACTAGCGCTGCATCGGACCTATAATCGATCCTCAACTCCGCTTTCTTCGCTCACCAGGAAACCCGAGAGAAAGTAATTGCCCTTATTTTTTATTCACCAAAATCACGCGGTCAGAATTGTCCGTCGTCGAAAATGAATTCCTTTCGACAATTAATTGACTCGATATTTTAAGATGTGACTAAACTTGTCGAAAATTACTTCATTATAATTCCATTGGAGTGAGTTCTTATTTCAAATGGATTCATATTAAATTTCAGGTGTCTTGTCCAAATAGCAAAAGTACATCCATTGGACATTCAGTACGTCCATTGTACTTCCAATTTACTTCATTGCACGAACAATAGGCGTTCAATGTGTGTCTAGTTGTCTCTGACGATCGGACGGATGTCCATTGTGCACGTACAATGGACGTAAACATACATTGGTTTTCTAATGAATAAAGACTGGACGTACATCGACTGGTATCTGTGTGAGTCTGCACATCTATTACCCGTACGTATCTGGTCATCCAATGTCCATTTGTTCTTGCACAAAAATTAGACGAATCATGGATATGTAACGCTAATTGGGAATGTATTGTTTGAATATAATTCAACATTTCACATGGTTGACATAATGTATGATTTTATTTAAAATACACCTTGAGTTTGATAGACTGATTAATAAACTAATTCAGTATTACCATAGTTAACTGTCCGGTCCACTAAAATGACAGCTCCAGTAATTCGACGAAGTGTCCAAGACAATTCAACACTTTGGAATGTTGTACATGCACAATTACCTCGATACATCCATTGGTCGTCCATGATTCATCAAATTTTCTTTCATTCTTCCACGGATGAAAATTTTATATACGTTGAATGTCCAGACTTGTACGAATAATGGACATCCATATTCACACGTACATTGGCCGACCAATGTACGTTTGAGTTTTTGTCCATTATAAAACTTATTTGTGTTAACGTCCATTCAATGTACAAATGTATGAACATTAGAACATAAAGTTTATATGTGTATATATAATAAAATATGTCTGATAAGCTTCCATGAGTTTTATGAACTAATAAAACGTTTCCATAGAAATAATGTCGTCAGTAGAATAACATCCTGATTGTAACAGTATAAAAATTGTCCGATAATACGAACAAAAAGGGGCATCCAGAACCTACAAATTGGTAGAAAATTATATCCAGGGCGCCCCTTTTCAATAGGGCCGATCGATTACACATGCGTATACGGAAGGCCACGATGAAATCGGTGCCACACGATCGAGCGGGCGCGGTTTCAATCGAGGCGGCGAATCCCCGGCTAATCCGATAAGGAAGGACGATGGAAGTTAGTGCTTTTCGAGGGATAGGAAATCTCATCTCGCCTCACCCGTTGCGAGATCTCATTCTCAGTTGGGATTATCACACCCTACCGTGCTAGTGGACTAACTCGAAGGGCGAGTGGCTGGTGGTGGTGGTGGTGGTGGTGGTGGCAGGATACCCGAATTTGGGGTCCCTTTCGCTTTAGCAACTCGGTACATCCAAGTAAGAAGAAAAAATGTGTAGAATGGCGACAACACTGTCGCAAGGGGATGATGGCATACGAAATAACGAAAACGGTCGAAATCGTGATATACGTAGAACAAAATCAAACGAGAAAGACACTGGGGAGGAAAGAATTGAGACAAAAGAACGAAGGGATGAAGAGGAATAAATTCGATAGTAGATCTTTAACGGAGGTACACGGTGAAGAAGAGCGACTAATCGATGGGTTGGAAAATCGTCCAAGTATTTATGGGGAGGAAGAAGCCATTGATATGAAAACTACAAATGGGAAGTGCATGCACGAATGGATTCTGTGTCTCGGAGCACCAATAAACGTATGCATGCGTAAAACGATAATCTAAGAAACTAAAACGGCGTATTTTTCGAAACGTCATCCTATCATTACAACGAAGAATTTATTGTGAATTGTTTATTTTTGGTTGAAATGAATATTTGAGCCAAGTTTATGACCCGAAAGGAACTGAAGAATGCAAAACCTTATTATTGCGAAGGAATATTCTTATCGGAAAATTTAATAATAATAACAAAACGAGCACGAGTGTTACGAACGAATATAATAATAAGTCAAGAGCAAACGACGAGAAAAAACACTACGAAGCTAGAGGGAGCTGGACGGGTGGAGGGGACAAAAAGTCAATCAATCCTTGGGGTATTGTTTGCACGCGGCTCAGAGTTAATTCCTATTTGTAGCTTCAATTGCTCGGACGAATGAATTTTCCTTTTCATAATCTATAATACCGGTAGTGTCGTCACCCACGTTCAAAGTCCGATTCGCTATGGGGCGAGATGGTGGTGGAGGTGGATGGTCGGTCGGTCACTCGGGTCGTTTGATTGTAGTGCAAATGAAAGTCGTTCATTCCAACTAGGCGATTGCCCGGAATTTACGGGGAATCCGAAAGTTACGAGACACCTCGACCCGCCGCAAAGTCCTTTGATCCGTTTCATTGATTCCTTCGATTACCAACCCCTGACCAGCGCAACCGCAATTACGATTGTCGTGTAGAGCTATGTACACTGGAGTTTACTATAGTGACTTTTTGGAATAAATTTTTACATATTTTTTTATGTGAATGGTAATAAATTGATGTAAAAATGTTTTTGAGTGTAATGCCTGGTAAACTAAAAAAAAAATGAATTTTACCATTTAATACCAACGTTAAATATCGAAGTTGTGGATAGACGGTAAAGAATTAAGTTGAAAATTTGAAATAATTCTGGGCTTCCTTTGGAGTGATTTGGAGTCGATTTTGGAATAACGTTTTTTTTTATAAGGAACATCATAATGTATACATATCACGGCCATATATTGCCAACAAAAATTATAAACAAATTTACAAACAAACAAAAAATACAGAAAAAAACTATATTTGCATACGAATGAATGAATTAAAAAATAGTTGCAATTAGTAGCCACAATTCAACTAAAAGTAAAAACCTTTTTAAAGTCACTGGTAATACACGAGTCCAAATCGTGCTTTGAATAGTGTTAATTTAAAATTGCATTCGGTGCGTAATTGATATTTTTTGCATGCCTCGGTACTTCCGCGCATCAACAATATATAATTACGCATTCCGTAAATTGTCGAATAATGGCTCAACACATTTAGAAGCATGGGAAGCCCTGTAATTGTTCATTCGTTAATAATCGTACAATAGCCCCAGGACCAGATTACGTTATCGTACAATTTTCGTGATAACTCATCCTTTATCGTTTTCGCGCTAATGATTTAGACCACCGCAATACAAAATTTATAGAATATTCAAAATAATAAAAACGGTGTACAAAAATTTTATAACATATATAAGCATATCTGCAGGTACGTTCTATATGCATCGTTGCGTGTATTATACCGATACGTATATATGTATAGGTAAGTTGTAAGAATTAAATATGGCGGTAGCTATACTATCACTTCGTATATCATGATGGTACTGGCTAACGTCATAGTTACCAAAATTATTAAGTAGTACTGACGCTGACTGTGGTTCTGTGTGACCTGAAATGTCGCCTCGAGATATATATGGATTCTTATAGATTTTGCCCTCCTGAATCCGAATATGTCG
>JAPYZR010000483.1:0-54284 GCA_030522945.1 Trichopria nigra | reverse complement strand
TGAAAATTAGCATAACAAAAAAATTGGGGAAAATCAAGCGCCTGTATCTCGGCAACCCTTCACTCTAGCCATATGACCTTTACAGGATCTAAAGAGACTGACTAGTACTACATTTTAATGAAGTTTCAAAACAATCGGAGACATCCAAATTTTAGGCGGGTACACTTGGCGAATTTTGCCCCATATACTATCCCAGCACCCAACACCAACTACAAAAAGACATCAAAATGTCGTCATCTCGACGCTCCTTCATCATTGTTACGACATTTTGACGTCGTTTTACAAGTCATGTTTACTGGGATGGAACTGTTTCTGGCCGATTTAAATCATTAAAAAATCATTGTTATCACAGTGCGAATTAAAAAAATTTCCAACGATTCTGAATGAAATTTATATTCACTGGCCTTAAAAATAATAGAATGGCAGATACATCTTGACTGACCATGAAGCATAACATCGATACCATGGTACAATAAATCAGAATTACCATCATATCAACAGTTGGTAAAAACTGGATATATACATTACCCCAACAAACACGAACTGTAAAACGACGTCAAAATGTGGTAAAAATCCCTTCATTTCGATACTTCATCAACATTTTGACGGCTTTTTAACGTCATTGTACAATTCGTGCTTGTTGGGAAGTGATTGAAGAGTTTTTTTACTTAAGACGTAATAAGTCGCATTAAATTATATATACATATATCATACATTTGCAGACATCCCGCAGGCGTCCCAACCCCCAAATTATGCAATACTTCTTCCGCATCTTAAGTATACATTGTAGTATATGATTTGTTCAATTTATAAAACTGGATATGCTCCGAGTAGACAAAACGCTCTGAATCAAAGGTTAAGTTACGTTGCCAATGTATGTAATTTGTATGTATAATTTGTATGACGTATTTTGAAAAAAGGAGTGACTCAGAGGAGGAGGGCAATCCAGGTTTTACAAATCGAACAAAGCTATTGAGAGATTTAAAGGTCACTATATCGAAAAAGTGGTAGCGGTGGTAGCACCGAATATCGAACAGCTGTAATTCCATCGCACGCGTACCACCCACCGATCTATATATCATCCATCTCATTAGTGCATCGTATATCTATACATATATATACATTACGTACATATATTTATAAACCTATTTAGTACATATAATCCATATAATCGGTCGTCATACGCATCGCACACGTGCATACATGTCGATAGATTACACGCATACATTGAGTAGATTCGGAATATAGATTGAATGCATTCATTGCTATATTTCTTGGTGTATAAATAAGTAAATAGTTTTGCTTTTAATTTTGTTCATCAACCGGCAGTCAACGTTCGTTTGGGAAAATAAAATCTCAAGCTGTCTTATTGTACTCCAGTAGACGTACCGCACTAGTAAAAATATCAGAAAGGTAAGTTTACCCTTGCAAATCACGAGTTTCGGAAGAAATGATACAATAAACGGCTGTATACATATACTAAACGTTTATTCCATTTTTACTCATCATTATGTTTAATTAGTATATCCACGTATTCTTACCACAGTACATAATTGACGTGTTCAAAAATTAATATCTTAAATCTTTATATTTTCGGCCGCTTAGCGCAGTAAAAATGACGTACTTTCTTCTTGCTTGCTGCAATATATTTTGGAGAAAATCATATAATTAATTTTAATTTTTACCATTTGTTGTAGCATCAGCTCTTTTATATATTGTGTTTTTAGATCTACCACAGTTAGAATTTAAAGCACTGTTCAGAATGGATAGACCTATTCCAGCTGATATTGTTATAATTGCAGGAAATTCGCATCCTGAACTAGCAACATTGATTGCCAAGTAAGCGATTTAAACTTATGTAATTCATCAATTCAAATTTACATATATTTTTATGTATACTATTTTTATTCCGTTCTTTTATACAGTCGTCTCGGTGTTAAAAATGGAGGATGCGCCGTATATTACAAAACAAATCGCGAGACTATGGTTGAGATTGGTGATTCCGTACGAGGGAAGGATATTTACATAATTCAAACGGGAACAAAGGATGTTAATAATAATATAATGGAGTTATTAATCATGGCTTATGCCTGCAAAACATCTTCTGCAAAGAGCATCGTTGGAGTGATTCCTTATTTGCCATATTCCAAACAATGCAAGATGCGTAAACGAGGCTGTATTGTTTCTAAATTGCTTGCAAGAATGATGTGTAAGAGTGGACTAACACATATTATTACCATGGATCTGCATCAAAAAGAAATTCAAGGTTTCTTTGATTGTCCGGTTGATAATTTACGAGCCAGTCCATTTTTGCTTCAGTATATTCAAGAGCAGGTATTTATATATTTTATATGAAATTGTTTTATTTATATTTATTTATTTTATTAATAAATGGACTAAGCCATTTAATTCTTTTGATACGATTTGTTGATACTTTATATAAAAATAATAGATTTAAAATAGTAACGTTTATATAAAATATAATAAAGCTATATTGTAAATATCGCTCCACATCGTAATCAAAAATTGTAAACTTGCATTACAAACTTGAGGTAAATCCTAGATTAATATATTTGTTGCATCTATCAATGCACTAAATATTTAGCCATTGATAGGCAAAATTTGAATATGCAAAAAGTACATTATATAAATGAACATAATATTTGCTTTTGTAAACATCGGCAAAAGAAACATTGTTATCATATTTGCCTCAATGTCCTATATCTGAACAAATTTTTATCAATATGAACACAACTCGAAAATAAGATAAGATATAAAGTAAGATATTGTCCAATCATTTTTCAATTCACGGTTTTTTATAAACAAGTTACCATATTGTAGATTGGTTGTGAAGAGGTGCTATTTAATAAAGAAATCACATTATACTTGCACTTTTTTTAAATTAATTTATTTATTCTTTTATGAATGAATTTTACTTTCACTTTTATTGATAATTATGATATTAATATTTTCTTTTAAGTTATGAAATTTTATTCTTAATTTAGAGCTAATATATAGACAATAATTTTACAGATTCCAGATTATCGTAATGCAGTTATTGTAGCTAGAAATCCAGGTAGTGCAAAGAAAGCAACCAGTTATGCCGAACGTTTACGCCTGGGAATTGCTGTTATTCATGGAGAACAGAGAGAGTCAGAATCAGACATGAACGATGGACGATACTCACCTCCGACTTTGTCGTCTTTAAGAACCATGCAGGTTGGGGTGGGTGTACCTGTACACCCAGCTAAAGAAAAACCGCCGATAAATGTTGTCGGCGATGTTGGAGGGCGTATTGCGATAATGGTCGATGACATGGTGGACGATGTACAGTCATTTGTTGCAGCTGCCGAAGTTTTGAAGGAAAGAGGAGCATATAAAATTTACGTTCTTGCTACGCATGGTTTACTTAGCTCCGATGCTCCACGGTTGATTGAAGAGTCTCCAATAGACGAGGTTTGTTATTAACTTTTGTCACACATTAATTCAAACTTAATTAACAACTTGAAAGAATTCTCCTAAACATTTGTAAACTTTTTATAGGTGGTTGTTACTAATACAATTCCACACGAACTGCAGAAAATGCAATGTCATAAAATCAGAACTGTCGACATCAGTGTTCTGGTAGCAGAAGCAATTCGTCGCATACACAATAAAGAGTCAATGTCTTACCTCTTCAGAAACGTCACTCTTGAAGATTGAATAGGACCAGAGGATCATAAATCTGTCATCATGTCTATATACACCATCTCTTGGCCAATTGTCAAATCCAAGCACCAGTTTTACGAGGAAGAGGAGAATTCTATTCACGCGTAGATTCGCCCATGCTGAATCTTATTATACATAAAATATATTTCTATTCTCTAATTTTTTAAGCTATTTTTATATAATCGAAACGATATACAATTGTAGTACAATTGCTTGAGCCATTTACAAGCGATCTTGCATTTTTCATGAAATTGATTTTGAGACTTTGAGATTTTGATATAATATTTTGATTGATTATTTTTTAATGGCACGAAGCCGAGCAGAACCCGCGTGTTAGTATTATATTTGTGATGTTAGATACGTCCTCAATCAAGAAACTTACAAGTGTTAGAATAAGTAATAGTATAAAGCATATAGTTTGATAAATTTCAATACACTACATTCACGAATTGTTGTTAAACTGCATATGCAGAGTGCACTTGTCTCTTCTAATTGTGTAACTTACGATTATTGTATTAAACCGATTTTAAATCTATTTGAAATTTATTCAATTTTAAAGCTCTTTCGTTAAACAGCTTTTTGGCATTTAATAGTTGAGCACAATCATTTAGTACAATAATTCATGAAGAATTACATAAAAAAGAAATTAATCATTACGAATTCAAAATTTTATGAGTATTTTTTTAAATACTTCTTATACCGATTAGAGAACAAAAAGATTTATATTCAAGCAGAACAATCTTAAAAAACTTTCTTGTTTTGTACTGCATGGTTGTTTAGTTGAGATTGAAATGTGAAACGATTTTTTATTAATAATTTATTCTTTGTGATTCAATAAAAAATCAGTTCTTTGCATATTACAAGTGTAGAAATAGTATAATGAAAATAGCCCTCCATGTCATTGTTACCATGGTAACCAAGAATCGTTTATTTCTTATAAGACATATCTGATTAAACGATACGCTTCCTAATTAGAGTGCAGCTCTACTCGTAGAAGATCGAGTGATTCTTGACAGAACTAAACCAGATTTTATCGACATTAATTATGGCAGTATCGACAAACATCCAATTTGTTCGTCTCTGCGCATCTCTACAAGCAGAAGAAAAAGCTCGTAGAAAACAAGCCTTAGAAGAAATTTTATCATATGTGTTTCCGAAAACAGAGTCTTTGGATGAAAAAGCTCTCTTAGATATATGGGAGCAATTTCATCGACCAGTTGTAAAAATTCTCCATGATCAAGCAGAAGCGTGCCGGGATCTGGCAGTAGAAATTCTACGAAAATTCTTGACTTTGTTGCCTTGTTCCGATAAGCATATAGTTTATGTGATTCCAATATTGACCAAGCGACTCGGATCTCAGGAAATGATCGAAATGTCTGAAGAGGTGCGCCTTAAGTGCATTACACTTTTAATTGAAGTAGTGTTAAAGTATCAAGAAAAATTGGCACCATATTTTGACGATTTAGTGATCATTTTAACAAAAACCGTCACAGACAATTATCCTAAGGTCAAGAAGGAAAGCTGCGATTGTATTTGCAATGTCGCAAAAGCATTACCGAGGCATTTTTATTCTCGTTCAGACAGTTTCATCAAACCAATTCTAACTAACTTTTCACACCAGCATTATAGAATTCGTGTAGCTTCCATCATGACGATCGGACAGGTTTTACTTTATGGAAATTGTAAATCAATAGAGGATGTAGCGACTCCACTAGCAGAGAGGCTCTTTGATCAATCTGGAGTTGTAAGGGCAGGTAAAAAATGTGAATATTAAGTATAATTTTTAGTACTATTGATTCCATCATTGATAACGTGTATTTTATGCAAATTTTAAGCTGTAATTCAAGTAGTTGGACAGTGGATGGTGGAACTGAAAGATCGGTACAGCTGGTGGCATAAATTGATTCCGTTGCTGCTTACCGGACTTCACGATGAAATTGAAGATATTCGGAATTCAGCCGGGAAGCTGTGGAGCTCTGCAGGGGAGCAGTACATGAAAGAAAATGAGACTGATCAAAAACTTAAAGATAAAATGGATTTTCTTATTGATGATCCTGATCATTATCCAGAAAATAGTAATAAATTAACTTTTTATTAAAATGTGAATTCAGTAAATGACAGTAGGCAATAATGACAATACTAACTTTATGTTTTCGATGTTTTACAGTTTTAAGACCAAACTTAGGATGTCGTACATTAGCCCAGCAAAATTTATGCAAACTCGTAGGTGGTATAATTCGCGAACTAGGTGATTGGATGGCAGACATCAGAGTCCGATCAGCACAATTACTCTGCGTTCTTGTATTAAATGTTGAGGAACACTTTACGCAACATCTCGTAAAACTTCTTCCATCAATGTATAGGTAGACGTACATAATATGTAAACTGTTTGCCATAATTCACACGAGGATCAATACAGCTTTTGTACATTTTTAACAACAGAGCCTGTAATGATGAAGACAATCGTGTCGTTGTGAATGTTGAGCGAGCTGCAGAGTATGTGGGCTATTTCGTTCCACTGGATACATATTATCCTTTAATACAACCTACATTAGAAGAAAATCCTACTGCTGGTCATTTTCGAGTTTTTGCAGCGATATTAAAAGGTACTCCTCGAAAAGCTCTGGTTTTGGAGCTTGAAAAAATCGGCACATTATTAAGTCAAACACATATATGCAGAAGTCGAAAAGGCCCGTATCAAATGCAAATCATTAATTGCTGCGAGTCGATTCTTTCAGTATGCAAAGAGGTTACTATTAATGCATAATAGAAAATTGTATTGCGTTATTTGTTATTTTTATTCATAAGTTTAAAATTTTTAGGATTCTCAATGCATTTCAAACGAACTATTTTCAACGATATTCACAGTTTTGGCAATGTCAATAAATGGTACAATTCAGAACAAAGCAGAAAAATTATTATATATGCTCTCTGTGGTAGAAAACTTGGAAAACTTAAATCAATTATATAATCTGCATATCAGAGATTCTTTAGTTGCTGCCACGCAACAATGTGAATCGTGGATTATATTGTCACCTGAATTTCTGATTTTTCGGGCATGCATTATTCGTGCACCAACAGCGTCTTCTCAACATTTCGATTTGATTTTAACAATATTAGAAAGGACAACTGGCAATGAAGCTGACCCAGAAGTCAGACTAAAACAATTTCTTCTACTTTCGGAGTACCTTGAACAGCGAGACGAATCGTGTAATTTGGAGTTGACGGAAGGATTTGTCAACTTTGCAAATGCCATATTAGAAAAAGTCATAATTCCTGGCTTACTTTGGTCAGCTGGTAGAACTGCAGAGACCATTCGTACTGCATCTGTGTGCTGTCTCTGTTGCCTTTTTGATAAAATTTTATACGGATCCACCGACAATGCGGATGTTAACATTTCAAAAGACAAAGAATATACACTTGAGGAAACTGAACGGATATCTCATTTAACTGTTGAACATTTTTCCTGGTTATTCGAAAAGGTTACACCAATATTAGTCACATTAATAGATGACAATGCTAAAAAGACAAGATTATACTCTTTAAGGGCTATTTGTGGTGTAATGAAAATTGGTCAAAAATTGTCTTGTGTATCTGAAGACCATATACATCGAATTTATCCTGTAATTCTCAAACGTTTGGATGACGGTTGTGACGACGTTCGCTGTACTGCTATTCAAGCACTTCGAGAAGTCTGGTCACGTGTGCCTAAGGATTACGACTTAAAATGCAGCAAGTGTCATATTGATACTCTTTATACAAGCGCTATAGTGCACCTCGATGACCCCGATGATAAATTTCAAGAACTATTGCTTGGTAATACTTTATTCATTGCAATTCATAAAATATTAATTCATCGTTAAATAATCTTTTATTGTACTCATTCTGGCTTCAGAAGCAATGAAGGACTTAGGTAAAGTTCACCCCGAGTTACTCATCGACAAAATACACAATTGTCGTGGAAACTTCAGGAATCAAAAAGGTTTGGATCAGTTATTGACATGCGCTCAAGATTATTTGCGTGAGAAGTGATAATTATCGTTTTTTTTTCTTTTTGAGAAATCTGAACAAAACAAACAGATCTAGAAATATATGCAAGACTTGGATCATCATTTTAATGAATAATGCTTAGAATAATTGTTATATTTAGTCAAATATAATGAAATACTTTATAAGGTAGTTTTAATTTGTGAACTTT
The DNA here is from genome assembly GCA_030522945.1 of Trichopria nigra. Lineage (NCBI taxonomy): Eukaryota > Metazoa > Arthropoda > Insecta > Hymenoptera > Diapriidae > Trichopria > Trichopria nigra. The sequence continues at coordinate 46,378 of JAPYZR010000483.1, read as the reverse complement.
TACTTGACTTAGTGCATTTCTATTTATAAAGCAGAAACTCGAAAATTGAAATGAATGTAAAGTAGATTAATTTAATTTAAACATATAATGCATATTGCATTATTTGAAAAATAAGAAAACGAAATGGAGAAATAAAAATTTTAATGGAAGAGTGAATACAAGTAAGTAATGTAACTTCAAATGTTGTTTTAAATGTCTCAATTCAAATCATCCATGCGAATGCAAAATGAAAGAAGAATATTATTATTTAACGTATCTGAAAATAAACGTTGTCGCAAGTACAAAAGTCATGAGTTTATTATTATCCAGAAATTACGTACATAAATGAAGTAGAACTCTATTCCTTCTAAATGCAAGTACAGTTTACAAATCATATTTGTAAACTGTACTACAGTTGATTATGATTATACCTGATTGCTATAAATGGAAGAACGTAAAGTAATTAATATATATACATGCACTCAGAATTGACATTTTCTGCCTCACACAATACACGATGCTTGATGCTGTCGATAAATGTGTAAATTTTGACGACGAAGCATATATAATATACCCTAACTCCTATTTTTTTTATATTTCACAGAACAGCTATTTTAAAATAATTGTAGGCATTTATTCCATTTTCATCAGATATATTATTACTAATAATTCTTGAATACACGTTTGCGAATCAGGTGAATAATTTGATTTTATATTTTGCCGCGAAGTTTAAATTCGAAATGGAACCAATAATTCTTTACATGGTTGACTTCCACCCACCATGGTTGACATAATGGGGAGGCCGGGGAGGCCATCGTCCATATGGCCCATATGGCGGACCCTGTGTCCGAATACATACATACATTTGTGTAACCGTGTACATATATATAGAAAACAGTGAGTGAGATACATGTATATTTAGATGCACGTACATGACGTATATACATAACTTAAATTGTTGGTTCACATTTCGCATTCCGCATATTCATCGCAAAACCATATTGTATAGGCCGAGGAATTGAGCAGAATTGAGTGAACCGAAAGCGAGAGAGAGACGCAGTCGCGACCGCCGCCACTCGCGAAGAACAAGATTGCACATTTGTATATATATATCTCTTCCATATATACATATATAGGCTTCTCACATCAGAGTGTGTACAGACACATATAACAGCACAGAATTAAGATTTACGAGATTAACTTTCTCGTCATTTCGAAGGCACATCTTTGCCTGTTCTATATATATATATATTATCTTTTTCGATAACTCATAACTTAACCGAATCAGTAACAGGCTCCTAACGTGAGTACGCTTACCTTTTTCGACTCTATATTATCAGTTTCCCATATATTCTTTCGACTTTTTGATTCGTACATATATGGTTCACTGTCAACTGCTGCGTCAAGTAATGGTTGTTCGTCGCCACTCGTCGATGCCGCTTTAGCCGAATCTATAGTTGAAATCGAGCTCCAATAACGAATCCCACTTGACGCGATTTATTTTCGTCGTCTGTAAAATCGCGAAAGGATTTTATAAAAATTAAAGACTTATTATATCGACGGTAATTTCGAAAATTGAAAATGTGAGCATTTTTACAGCGTTGTTGCTCCAAATAATTTCTTTCTATATGACAGATTTCTCTTTTTATGTCACAAGCACCCCCCCTGGAGTGTGCTTCATTATCAGTTTCTTTTTCTCCATCTTATGTGTTACTCTTGTGACATACTAATTTGTATTCCTCATTTTGGAGTCATTTGCTGTTAGTATCACTTTTTCAGATATTCTAATTGCGGCTTTGCAAACATTCTTGTTTGGGTTGTATTTATATTAATTTTTATTTAATACTGAAAGAATTGCTCCAATTATCTTGTTAATATATAATTTAATTTAGCATCAAGATGTCAGAACCAATCGTCGATCATATAGACTCTGTAGAAGAGGATCTGGAAGCAGAATCCAACTACAAACCACCACCAGAGAAAAGTATCGAGCAACTTCTAGAAGCTGATAAGGAAGATGAAAGTTTAAGAAAGTATAAAGAAGCTCTTTTAGGAGAAGCAAAAGCTGGGGGCGTGGTAATAGTCGGTGAGTATAGTATTAACGAATTTGTTACAAGCATTCTTCAATCAATAATAACATTTGTGTACGTTTACAGAGCCGCATGATGATAGAAAAGTTATAGTCAAGAAATTGGCATTGTGCGTAGACGGTAGACCTGACATGGAATTAGACCTTACGCAAGATTTGAATCAACTGAAGAAACAAACATTTACAATTAAGGAAGGAGTTAGCTACAAAATTCGTATTGATTTCATTGTCCAAAGAGAGATTGTGCATGGACTGAAATACGTTCAGAAAACGTATCGCATTGGCTTACCCGGTATGTTTGCAATTTTCTCAAATAGAATATTTTAAACGTAAATTTTATTTCAAAAGTGAATACAAAATAATGATTCATTTACTTGTAAATATTTTGCTTGCCTGCAATAAATGGGATCTTTAGGAGTTACAGGTAACAGTTAATTATATTTGATGTAGAATTTGTGATATAATCAGTTATCAAATCAGATAAGATCATTTAGATTCAGCCAGTATTAAATATAAACTACTTTAAAGGTGACGTGTTTCGTGTAATTCAATACATTCACATAGGGAATTCATTGAAACACCAAAAAACTTCCAAATCTATAATACCACTTAATGGATACTATAAATTTATTAAATTATGCTGAATTGCAGGGGTCAACTTTCTAATTGCTAAATAAAAGAATACTTAACCAAGTATATTTTTCAATATATTCGATAATTATCAGCCTCCAACAATTCTAAAACTAGGCATTTTTTATGTGAAAATTGAAATTTTGTCGATTACAAATTGAATTCCCTACAATCGTAACAAAATATTTCAAAGAAGCTTAATAAGTTTATTCAGAATAGGAATAGATTCTTAACTAAACAAAATTTAATAACAACTATATATTATAGTTGACCGGATGACTCATATGGTTGGTTCATATCCACCTAAAAAGGAAATTCAATCCTACACGACACCATCCGAGGACGCACCAGCCGGCAAAATGGCCAGAGGTTCCTATACCGTCAGTTCACTCTTCACGGACGATGACAAAAACAAACATCTGAAGTGGGAGTGGGCGTTCGAAATTAAGAAAGATTGGAAGGAATAAAATAGACTTGTTTCGTTTACATAGCTTTAAGCTACTACTACAATTGGACCAGTCGTCTCGAAAAAATGAAATTGTAACCAAGACCGAGACGACGACCAAATTGCATTTGACGATTTGATGAATTGTCCTAGCAATTAGTCAAAATCGAGCCATAGAGTACGATTCGCTCCTATTATATAATAAGTGACGCTGGTATTTATTTAGTATGTATGCTTTTTGCTTTCTAATCCTATTAAGTGTTGTGTGGATGTATGCTCTATGAGTGAGTAGTAATGCTAAATGAAAGAAATTGCGGGTATGTAATGTGTTGAGGAGTCGACGAGTAAAAATGTATTTTATAATCTAAGCGAATGAAAGTAGTATCAATATTTTTGGATTCTTTGCTCGAAAACGAATTACTGCACAAATAGTGCTCAAACGGTTACAGCCTTCGATAATATATATAGCAGAGATGCTGGCTTGTTCAAATCTAACGCTTCCATGGAGATAGCAATTGTTAAATATTTTTGAGATTATCTACGGAGTTCAGTAACAGCTCGAACGCGTCTTGTACCATAAACAGAGGTCCAAGTGCAAAGTGAGTTCTGTTTCAGCAACATGACCATACCATTTGTATCGATACAAAATGCAAACGTATGGCGTATATACAAATTTCAATTCGAACAAAGCTAGTACAAAAGTACCGAGACCGCTATTGGTCGTACGTACATGCAATAAAGATTGTGTTCTCCCCGCATCCGAATGGCGAAACAAGAAGGCAGTAACGGATACTCTAAATTGACAGCCATAATGAGATTTTCGCGCGAAAGTAGAATGCATGCAAATGCCCTGTATAGATTACATGTGTTATTATAGTACATATATAATGTATTTTGTAACGATTACACGTGCATGTTTATTTCCGAATATCATGTGTACAGTGCAGATTGCATGAAATAAATATACACTTTTCTACTCGTAAGTAAGATTATTCTCTCCATTCTGTTACTTTTTTATCATTATTACTCGTCTTCATGAAAATAATCGTTTTTACCATTTAAATGTGCAATATGCATATATATTATTATTATTATTATTATTATTATTGTTTTTCTAATATATCTGATATAATTTTTCGAATATATTTTTCCATCGATGATGGAACATTAACAAAATGAGGTGCGACTTGTACATTTGCGAAAAATCAGCTGCGAAATTCAGTGTTAAAAATTAGCTGAGAGGTCATAATTTGAAGAATGCAATCGTGACACTAATGCAATATGCACGAAGTACGATGCTTGGGCCATCATAACGTCAACTGTAAAATTCAAAGCAAAAATATCCTGATCACGAATATCGAAGGAATTTTCTGAATCCCTTATATACATAATTGTTTAAATAATTACTGAAATTAATTATTACGAAAAATATAAGAAATTATGTTTATAAATACAATAGAATATATATTATATTACTTTTCTCTTCTGAAATATACTTTTATATTTGATTATTTTAATATATTCTATATTTTAAAATAAGTAAAAAATAAATAAATAAATAAATTTATATATAATAAACAGAAAAACAATGTTTTTTATTTTGTTCAAAAATAAGTTTGTTATTTATAAAACATGCAAGAAAATTACGAATTATATATAATTGCATTACAAAAAATAAAAAGGGGATACTTTGACTTTCAGTCCATATTATATCGTCAGTTGCCCCCCGGATTCTCGGCGTTCTGCGCGCCTTTCTACATCGCAGTGTATATATAATTATTACTACTATATACATACACTGTACCTCACAGTCGCTGCTCTCCCAACAAACGAGAAAATATTGAATTTTTTTAGTAAAAACTATAGGGGGTCGCCGGCCTCCAACTCTGCCCCCTGGACCCCCCGTCGAGCTTTGGCGCGCGATTTTCGTAAGTGAATAATATTTATTTTTTATTTGCGGCTGTACTTATATCTTTCGAAACGTAGTGCTAATCAGAATTAATTAGATTTTAATAAATTCTTGAAGTTTTTTTTTTTATAATGAAAATATACGAAAATCATGAAATAGGAGAAAACTAGAAAATATATCTTTGCATCTGATTGGTTAATTTTGAAAAACCGATTCGATATATAGTTTCGACTATTTTCGATATTTTTCTTCATAAATTAAGAAAGATACGATTTTTAAAATTACAACGCATTATTATTTTTTTGAAAATTATGGATATCTCGACTTCTCATTATTGGTCAATTTAAAAAAAAAAACGATCTATATATAGATTCTGTATATAGATTTTTTTTTTTTTTTTTTTTTTTTTTGTTCGAATGATCAAATTCAACATTTCGTCCAACAGATAGCAATAAAGCAGCATGTTAGTCTGCAATTTTCCGACAACATGCCGGCAAATTGCCGAAAAAATTTTTAGTTCCTGAATTCAATTCCTTGACATTTTAGAATCTTTTTCTATTCGTATAATTGCTTCAAATTGGAGCTCTGCAAGTTTTCGATATTATAGATTAAGGTGGTTCTAAAGTAGAACAGTTATCGACCGAGCTTTTTAACCATAAAAGTACGAATAAAAAGTGATTCAAACGTTTTTTCAAAATTTGGGCTTTGGAAGCGTGATTCTACAAAACATATTCAACCTTCAAAAAAATATCGCTGAAATTGCTTCAAAATTAAACGAGAATTATCCGAAATAAATTATTTCCTCTTACCAGCACCAAAAATAATTTATTTCGGATAATTCTCGTTTAATTTTGAAGCAATTTCAGCGATATTTTTTTGAGGATTGTATATGTTATGTATAGAATCACCCTACCGAATTTTGAAAAATTGTTTCAAACGTTTTTTATTTATACTTTTACTGTTTTTAGGTTAGGTCGATAACTGTTCTACTTTAGAACCCTCTTAAATTGTACTTTAAAAGGTGATTAGCAATTATTCTGATCAATTTATTTGAAATTTACAAAAAATTAGAGATTTTTTAAAAATCGTTCCCAACAAACGAGGATGGATTCTAACAATTTTCATAGAAAATGAAGAAAAATAAAATAATTTGAAGTATGTTTCTTTATTATTTTCAAAATTTCTCGTTCAATCTTTGACCGATTTTATACTGGTATTTTTAATACAGAACTAGAGTCGAAATTCTGAAAAAAAAAACTTTTCATATAATTTATAATTTGCACTTTTTTACGTTCCAGATTTCGTCGGTAAGATTGCACGTAACGTATAAAATCCCCAAAAAATTCCAATAAAAATCATTCACATTTCAATTTCAATTAAATAAAAACTGTTGAAAACAGATCAGTAGTAAAGTGGGTAAAAAAAAAAAAAACATTTACACTTAATTTTACATGATTTTCACTGAAATTGTGTTGTGGAATTTATTCATTTGTATAATGTAATATCATATCCTACCAGATCCCAAATTTTACAAAAACATTCATTATATATATTTTTCTTATTTCGAGATTAGACGTGCCAAAAATACCCGTTAGGTCGGTAGCTGATCTATGCGCTTTACCCTAAAATTAAAGGTTCTAAATACAGTAATCGACCTATAACAAGACAAATGATCCCAAACTCTTTCAATAAACTTTGATGACATTGAAATAATATGAATATAAAATGAAACGAATGTATCATTTTATTATTATTTATTTCACTAACTTATAAATAAAATAGTAATTTAATGAATGTTTTGCTACTGAACTTCTCATCACGTAATGTTCATAGATTTGTTTACAGTTTGTGTGAAATGTCAATTTCGAATCTTTCAACACTTTCCGAACGCTTTAAGTACCTCATGAAAATACTTATCCATATACGAATGTCTTAGAATGTCCTCTGACTGTCTCCAGAATTTCTCCAGAATATGAAGATTCGAAATTTACATTTTCACGCAAACTGTAATCTCATTTATGAATTCACGGTGAAAAGTCCAGTATAGAATGTCTTCATATATTCTGAAGACATTCTGAGACATTCAGGGGACATTCTAAGATATTCTAAGACAATATGACATTCTGGAGACATTCTGGGGACATTCTGGGATATTCTGAGGACATTCAGTGCTATACATGGGTGATGAATTCTTAAAAAGTAACTATAAGTAGGCTTTAACTCACATGTCTAATTTCACACTTCTCACACAGACATTACTAAAGGTTTCTTCGAAAAATTCCAAAAGACATTTCAAATATACGCCTTTTTCCCCCACTTTGAGAATATTTTATAAAGCGTTAAATTTTTACCAGAATTCCTTAAGGAGTAGCACAAAAGTTCACACAGATGTGAATAATCTTTGAGAAAACTTTTGTTTCGCGTTAATTGTTTAAAAATTGTTGTAAGACTCTTTAAACATTAATGAAAAATGAAAATGACACGAATTTCTCTTATTTCGCGAAAATTTCACTTTTTGTCGCATATATAGGTTTGCTAGAAATTACTGTTTTCTCCATTCTTAATTGCCACCCCACGGCATTACCTATATATATATATATATGTATATGCTTACAAATTCGAGTATTTTACCAAATATAGAAAATTTGTGAAATTTCAGAACATATTCTGCCCCGGAGGCTTTTCAAAAGTAGGAATAAGTCAACTGTAATAAAGGTATAGGAATTTGGGTCGTACTTCAGCTTCGAGCAATTCCACTATGTGTAAATCGGTCACGGTCACGAATAATGGTCACGGTCTGCGTTCTCTTTATTCGCTTGGCTGTTCCTCTGGACTTTGGTGCAAATCTCGACGAGTCGGTCAGCGAACTTGCATCATTACCTATATGTTCTTTGCGGCTCTTTATGCGCGCCTACTGCGATTCAACCACCTGACGTAAGTGTGGAGTTGGCAGCACTGAGAAATTAGTTGGTAAACTCGAGATTTCTTCCAAGTCTCGTCGTTATTCCAGCACTTTTCACTTATTTCGACAAAATGATTTGAAAACAATAAAATGTGAGTAGAATTTTTATTACGTTTATCGATTGTACGTTGGCACCATTGTCATCGTCACCTGATGTATCTTTCAACTGTTTCAATTCTTGGTTCTAAGTCGAATAACTCGACTGTTATTTCTGGAGCTAATTTTAGCTTCCCTAAATGAACTTGACGTCGTACCCGCGGCGCTCGTATTTTCGCACAAGAATCTCCTGAAATGCCACTAAAAGCTAATACAGTAGTGCTTTCATTAAATTTACAAAATTTCATGAAATATTATTATGCCAGATCGAGTTCAGAATGATTGTCAGAATGATTGTCAGCAAATTCGTCCATTGTTTCGCAATGAAATTATCTATATTGTGTATATGACTGTACACTATATGTGAAACTTTATTGTCATCCAAGTTTTATAGGTACATGTAAGGAAATTGAGGGTACATTATAAATAAGATGTCAATAACAATACGATATACTCCATTCGGGACATTTAATAAAGTAAATTCCGGCGGTAGTCGATTTTGAACATGGAAACGTTGCAAGAAATCAGTCATTACTGTTTAGCATTAAATTATATCTTTAAAATAAAAAGAAAAAACTTCTTTTTACGATCAAAGTTGAGGGAGATAATGCAGGTTGAATTCTAAAGAAAAATAAGGCCCCTGTATCGTACAGTTTACGCATTACTCGGGGGACTTGTATTTATTTAGACATTTTAAGTAGATTTTTTAACTATAAACCGACCTATAACTAGAATTTCAACTATACCAACATAATGGCAATACATAGAACACTTTTTATGAATTTTTAAAGAAGTTTAAAAATGGTTCGACAAACGTACATTAAACATTTTATAAAATGATTTTTTTTTTTCATCATCCTATAATAATCCCTCAAAATAAATATTTTTATAAAAAAGCTCATTAGATAAAACTACGCAAATCATACGCTATACATTCATTCTTTATGTTGACTCTGTTGTGTCCAAATAAATTAATTAAAATAAGAACAGAAAATGTCTTTTTTCCAACTTTTATCCAACATAACTTTCAACAAAGTCGATTCTCGGCCAATTTTAACACAATTTCAATGAAAATTGACGTCCATTCATAAAAAATGCGTAAAAATAGATTTGGATTTGAAAACATATCTTGTTTCTGTTTCATTTGAATATTTTAGGTTAAAAGTTGACGTTATCGACCATATATAGCTTCCTCCCAAAATCTCACTGCTGTAGTAAATTTTTCTTTTACATTTCAATGAATAAATAATTGAAAGCCAAATGTTACGTGCTAAAAAAAAAAAGTAAGAAAAAGCAAAGATAGATTCCCGAAAACGAGAGAAACATAAATAAACAGATGGCAGAAGGTAAAGAATGATCCAAAAAAATTGGAGCTTTTAGTAAACAGCGAGAGGATACAAAGCTTTTAGTCCGCCATTTTGAATGTCGAAAATGTGTCCTAACGGATTCGTGGATGGAGACTTAAAAAATCCCTGCCGACTATCGAGTTTCATGTAAAATTTCAGGTTTTGATATTCAACATATTAGATCCGCCATATTGAATTTCTTTTTGTAGGTATAATTCGTCTAAAATCTGACATCGATTCGTAATCGCAGCGATCCTGACATAAATTTCGAGATAATTGGACGAAAGGAATACCTAGGTAATGCCATGATGTAAGAAAACAAGGTGTGTTCTTTCTTACATCATGGGCAATGCAATGTTAAATGCATATCGATACATCGACATTGAAGAAGGTCTACCAAAATTTACAATAATAACAATGAATCTTGCGCAAGTTTAGATTATTACTACTTGATGCTTCAGACATAAAAATATTTAATTTCAACAAAAAATATTTTCTTTTTCACAGTCATCTGTGGTTCGACAACCCTTTTCGAATCACCTGTGTAATTTCACGAAAGTCAAACACGTGATCGAACAAATTTTGAACGTATCGATTCGACGTCCGTTCGAATCCTCGAACACTTTGATTGATAGGTTATGGACGACCAAAACCGGCTCGTTATGGAGCTTTTTCAGCGGTTTTTTTTTTAACGTACATGTAACGTTTACGGCAGTATAGTGAAATAGAAAAATCGCCGGCCGCCTATCTGGACCCGACCATTCAAGGAGCATGGACTTGGGATCCGTGATTCGTAGAAAATGGTATCGTTGTTCGCAGAATGATTCATCCGGGAGAATTAAGGCTTCGAAAGACATCAAACGCCAGTACTCCTACGATCAAGCCTCTCCGAGTCGATTGAAGAAGCACTCTTCTTTTTTAAGTGCGCCAGATTTCCACTTGCCGACTTCATCTACGTGTTCATCGCCGTGCACCGAGTTTTCGTCACCGCGACTATACAGCAGTAAACAGCTAGTTGAAATTAATGAAATACCTTCCCTTCCAACGATTCCTTGCAGAAAATCGAGAGAACTGAAAGGAACGGTGTCCAGAGATCGCAGGAGTGACCGATGCTCCTGCATCAGTTTAACGAGGCCGCACACCGCACCTTCGATTCAGGTTAGGAAGTTCGAAATGAAAGACCATCAAGAGAACATTTCATTTTCAAATGTCTATTGCGGAACTAAGGCAAATGGAAGAAATCACAAGTCGGCGAATAACTTGGAAGCATTATTTTCGGATCGACATCACCATTTAAGAAAGACAAGAAGTTGCGGGACTGATAAGGCGATAACATCGGATGTGATTGTTAACAATCTTAAAAGGACTGATGACATTTATTCGAATAGCATTGCCCTAAAATGCAAAATTATTGACGAAATTATTAAAGAAACCGGCGAGGCACAAGTGTCGGCACATCCGACGGTCGTGTCGCGGGCCACCAGTCCGCCACCTTTCGGCAATGAATCGAGCAAGATTAAAGGGAAAATCCTTAGAAAAAGGAAGGGGAAACGTAGAAGAAAACATACGAGTACGAAGGATGGTGACCCGTCGCGAATTGAAATTTCAACAGGTGAAGGAGTCATCATAAACCTGGAAATGCTACCAGGATTGAGCGATCGTTCTCAGTCATCACCGAACAGATTTGAAGAAGTCAACAACTTAGGGTGCATATCGTGCCCCACGTGCTGTTACTTGGACTCCACGATGAAGGACAACAGGCAGAACCGGGATGAAGTTTTGACCTTCATACAGGAGGAAACTTTAGAGAAAAGTGTAAAGTCGCGAAAGTCTGTCTTCTTCGAGAATACCGAGACTGGCATTGTTGGAAGTGAGCATCAGATTCGAAGAGTCGATGAAAGTATCACTTTAAGAAAGAGATGTGCATCGCTTCAATTTGCGGGACATTCGACGAATCAACTGGAAGACGAAACGAAATGTCCACTGGATTTACGAAAATATAAGTCTAATTCGAAAATTTCGAAAACCGAACCGGCTGATTATTGCACCGTCGGTATTCAGGTCGATCAGGATCTAACTTGTGTGACTGAAAATAAGTTACGTTGCGACTATTGTCACGAAGAGATAGACGGCGATGATACCGAAGAGCGACCACCTGATGTAACGTTACAAAAATTGGAAAATGTAGAATTGACGGAAATCCGCGATGAAGAGGTGATTAGCAATCAGAATCAGGAGGATCTCGTTAATCACGTAAAATCAAATAGCACCAAGACCTCACCGCGACTGGAAGATAAAGTGGAGGACAATGGGCTGCCGGCCAATCAAAGGTCGTATACATTGCTAGACCTTCGTAGTCGTTTTGCGTTCTGGAAAAATCTGGATTCCGCGAATCTCTCTCCCCGACGGAAATCGAACAAACCAAATGGTCGCTGGATGGTCTCGACTGCGAACACGTCGACATATGTCTGTCGCAAGCAAAGTTGGAATAATGATCGAGAACAGGCTAGACAATGTGGCGAAAGCTGCGGTCCTTCGGGGGTAATTTGCGAAGAAGGTAATGGCACAAATTTTAATGGATCTGCGTACGTGCCGGGCGAAATTTACGGACTTAATCAATGTCGGTGTCGCGAACACGAGGGCCCTGCTAACAAACAAGAGGAGATGAAGGTAGGGTTTTTCAGGAATATCTTCGAGAGATTTTTATCTCTGGAAAGTCAATTCCAAAATAAAATTCAGGTCTATTTTTTGTTTTAAATGAATTAATCTGACGTCGCTACTCTAGTGTGTCATCTGTCGAAGGTCGCCTCTGCGAGGTTGCAGAAGAAAGTTGCCCTTTTGCGAGGAACTGGTCAACAGACATGAAAAGATTTTAAAACATTCAGCAACGTCTACGAAAGATGTTTCACCTTCGCATATAGAGGCGAAGAAGTCTCATTGCTGGAGAGTTTCAGGATCGGAGCATGGATGGACGCCGCACTCCGAAGATGGTCCAGCTAAGGAAGTCGTTTTCCCCAAGGAAACAAGACGGGCGATGAAATATCTTCAGAAACAAAAGGAAGGACAAGCTATTGGCCCAGGTTAAAGTTAGAAAATTAGATAAAGTTAGTTTAGAACGATTTACTTAAAGCGAATTGTTCTTAAATATATATATCTTGGGAATATCGCATCGTACGTTCAATTAAAAAAAAAATCAATGAATATTTTAGGAATTTCGAACGAAGGATGGGAACGAAATGAAGCCGTGGAGTCGGTGGGTATTGCGATTGAAAGCTTTTAAATGTTACTCCAGATTCATCGAGCGCCTGAACTTTACGACGAATGTATCTTTTCAGACTTTGATCCCGTACGAAAAAGCAAAGGCTGTTTTCCAAAAAGCTATTGCGAACAGCGAGGGTCCAGAAGGTGCACGTTGCTTTCGTTCGAGAGCTACCCAACACCAGCAATGCCACTGTCAAGGATGTAATCAAATTTCGAGGTGCGGAAACTAACGGAACTTTTTTCCAAACTGTCGAATGCAGTGGAATATTTTGCAGAGCTTCGAGTTGGATTATTCGCTCGACTAGAAAAAGTAAGGAAAAATTGGACAACAATATTGTTCCTGTTTTGCATCATCGTTTTTAACATTTTTATATAGCAACTCGTGATTTTCTGCCCTCTTTAGATTACACGTCACACTTCTCAGCGCTGTCGGTGGAATATCGACGTTACGTGTTGAACTTGTGATGCGTAACAAAGCAGTATGTTTAGAAGCAAGTAATAAAAAAAGGCTGATATCTACAAATGTATTGTCGGGTCATCGAAGACCATTTGCTATGGGGAATGTACAAATCGTTTATTTTTACAAAGGGCGTACGTATTAATTGTAACGCAATTGGGATAGTCGCCGGATTTCCTTCGAGAATGCTGACAATAGGATCCACATAAGAGTGGACGTATACTTGGAATCAACAATACATTCGCGCAATATCGCTCCCTCGATGATAGTATACAAAAAGTGCAGAGACGAAGATTCTTTTTACCTCGCTTGCAGGCGAATGCTGACTACTTTTTCGCAGGAAATAGAAACATACAATCATACTTGTACGTGTATTTATATTTGTATATATGTATACCCTTGATTTTTTTAATAATACCTTTCTTGTATTTATGACGAAAACGTTCAAGGCTTGTTTATGAAATTTGAAATTTCCTAAAATCCTTTAAAGAATGGTAAAAATCGCATTGGAATCGGTAAACGTTTCACACTGGGTCGTTACTGTAGTATAATATAATTATATATATCGAGGGAGTGAAAACAATCAATCAACGATTTTAAAATGTAAAAAAAAAGTAAAGAATAAAAAAAAAAGAATAAAGATGAGAGAATACCGAAAAAAGTTAGATTTTTCCAAGGGTAACAGACTCGCGCAGATCCAAGGAGGATAAGATGAATTGCTCTAGTAACTACGGCTGATCTTGTATACGCCGCAACGTGCCTTAATGAATTGAAATTCGAAAAGTTGCGTATAGGAATAAGATTCTCGTTAGTCACGGTCCATGTCTCAGTACGGCCGATCTGACCACGCGCGGCTAATTACTTTGCAATTAATTAGCCTGGCTGCTAAATTAGGCGCGGATAAGCAGACAGTTAGGCTCGCAGGTTTCTCAATGTGTTTGTATTACGACGCGATTTGGCAGTCTGCCGAATTATACAGCTGTAGAATGGTGCTTTTAATGATGATCAATTGTTTCTTGGACTGTTTATAGTTAGAACACAACGGACCAATGCTCAATGGCAGAGCCAAAGGTGAAAGACCCAAACGCGATGACTTACTCAAAACTGAAATTATCGTTTCTTTAGAAAAGTCCTGCATTACAAGGTCGAAAAATTTGTCTTTTTTTTGAGCTATAAATGTCGTCAATTTTCAAAGAGTTTGCATTCAATTTCTTTCACATTATCTGCAACAAAAATAAAAAAAATCCGATACTTGGTATTTGACGTAAAAATGTATGGTCTTTCAAGATATGGCATCAGAATTTATCTGGAACGAATAATTAAAAAGTTATAAACAATAATATAAGCAAAGGGTCCGGAATAATAAATTCAACATGGCGCCTGAAGTGACAATTTTTTTAAAATATTTAGGACGATCGAATAAAAAACTGTAATAAGTTTTTTTCAAACAAATATTAAGAGTGAAAAGTTCTTAGAGTTTACCTTTGAAAGTTCTTTAGCATTCGTTTTTGAAGACATTTTAGAAAAAATTGTGGAAAAATATTTTAGTATATTCCGTATATTCTTTGATATATTCTAAGATTTTTTTGTCCCTTGACATTTTTTCTAAAAGTAGATAGTTTCCGAGGAAAAAAATCTGAAATGTTTATAACATTTTTTCTTTGAAAATTATCAACTTTTGGAAAAAAGCAAACAACAAAAAATGATCAGAATTTATCAAAGAATATACTAGAATTTTTTAAAGATATTTTACATTTTTTTAAACTTTGAAAAAAAATTTTCAAAATTTGGGCAGGAATTGATGATTAGCTTAAGTTATATAAAAGTGATATTTTCTCCTATTTTGCAAACATTAAATTGGCGAGAATGATAACAACAATTTTTTATCGAGCAATTCGAACGAACCAAAGTTGATTCTCTTCAAAATTAAATTCTTTTCTATTTGTATTAAAATCATTTTTTTCAAAACCTATTATTATTAAATATACTTTTTCAGCAAGTTTTTTTTTTTCAAAAAAATAAGTTTTTTTTCTTTTTTGTATATTTCGATTGTATTCAATAAAAATGTCAACTATTCAACGGTGAAATAAAGTTATGAAAATCGCAAAATTTTCTGTATTTTTTTTTTCTTTGTTTTATTTGTGACAGCAATTACGAGCTCAATTTTTAACGCTAATTGCAGGTTGTATAGTGGTAAGGCGCTTCGCTGTGTCAACACCAGCAATTTTTTGTAATTTTTAAACGAACAAATTTATTTAAGCTAATCAAATATGTAGAAATTATATCTAAAATTTCCCTAAGCTTTTTTATTTCTTTCCCTCAAAAAATTGCCGATATAGTATTTACGTTTTTAGAAAAAAGTGTTCCTTAAATGAAGAAATTTTGATTCATGCATTTAATGAATGCACTGACGTTATCGGACTTCTTCTTTTTTACATTTTCCAAACATTTCATTTTCATTTATTGAAATGTCCCCGATGACAATTTATTACAAAAAATTGTAAAATTTGAATAATTCTCATAATATATATATATATATATATTTGTTTGTTTGTTTGTTTTTTAATGACAATTGGATTCGTCGAGTTTTTGCCAACTATTGCCTATCAGTAGGAGATATCTTGTTACCAAGTGCTAGAGGTAGCATCCAAGAGCTGGGTATAATGCCCAACGCTCTGGTTCCCTTTCATTGTATGTCAGTTATATATATCGTTCGGCTTTTTCCGCGTCTTCGTTCAGAGCCTTCTGCATTCCCCATTCCCCGTTTTAATCTCCGTTGCAATCGTAAAACCTCGCATCCACCTAATATACGCATATACTTAAAACTTAACATTTTTTACATCGGACTATTATACGACTCCACGCTCATAAAATTATACCGTACACGGGGGCATTATATGAAATGAAAATGCGATTGACGGTCGTAATTGAGACCGACCTTATTGCGGCGTTAATGTAAAGCAAAGTTTGAAACACCCATAATGAATTTTTAACACATTAAAATCAACATTTTTGTAAAATTGAATTTTTCATATTCTTATAAATTACTGTTATATTGGTGACATTCATCATGATTATTGTAAATTACTAAACTAATAATTAATTAGAATATTACTGTATAGTGATTGGCAACGATGATGAAAAATTGACAAGTTTAGGATATGATAAATGAACATTTCTTGTGAATTGTATATATATATATACTCTTTAAAAATGTTATTTATCTGTGTCATTTCTATAAATTTATCATTTTTATTGTGTGCATCAATTTTTTAAATGTTGTGTAAGAGGTGACAAAAAAGTTGGAAAGAAATAAATATGTTTGCTGCGTTAACTTTTCGTGAGAAATCTCAAGCAATTAAAGGGCGATGAACGATTATTTTAGTAACCCCTGTAAACAGAAACATATTGAAAGTTAAAAATACGACTTCAAATGAATTAAAATTAATTAAAATGGATTAAAACGACTGAAAATGAATTCGCTTAACGCGTACATGAATTCATTTCAATTCGTATTTTTAATTTTCAATACGTTTTCGTTTACTACTGTAAGCTTCAAACAATTTGGACATCAGTCCGTATTCCAATATTCTCGGTGTCGCTCTTCAGAATTCAGTGGTAAAAATTGTGTTACACCCATCAATAGCAAATCCAATATGGCGCCAAGTTTGAGAAAAATTTAGAAATATGTATTTTCACAAAATTTTTTTTTCGTATAATTGGAATTCTATCGAAATCGTGAATAATCTTGCAAGCAATAGTTGAATTTCAAGAAACAATTATATTTTTCGCACACCATTTCACTGTAACGTCGATAAAATGGCGTAAATGTCATAAAATTCTGTGAAACGGGAATTCTTCAAAAATATTATTTAATCTTTCTTTCTTGTGGAATTTTGTGAAAATGACCATATAAAATTATGCTTTTAGTGAGTCGCTGCGGTTACTAATTCGTTATGAGGTTCTCGAAAATCAAAATGGCGGACACTATACAATATAAATACGATGACGTGGACACAGTAGAATTTCGTGCGTCCATCGAAGTGCTCCATTGTATATATGTATTAGTCGTAAATTTTGATATATTACTACTACATTAATGGCATTATTTCGGTGATTTTGAATTTCGAGAATCGGATAAGGAATCCCTGTATAATAATCGATCCAAAAAACATATAAAGATAATGATTTTCTTGACTCTTGGGCGTTATATAATGGGTTCATAAAATGTAGACAAAATAACGAATAAGCGATGAAACGTACAAAAATAAAAACAATAAATGTCAGGTTTTTTTAACGATATTTTGAAGCATTTCTGACGGTTTTGAACTTTCAGACACAACTGTAGTAATTGCGCATAAGCGCACACTGACTGAAATGACCTTTCCTTTTTGGTCGGTATATGTATCACTTAACGATAAGTCATTATTAACCTCAATCGCTTAATTATAGATTACAACATCTTCATTTCAAACGTTTCAAATATAATGTACTGTAACTTATTTTGGTAGTATCAATAATCATGAATGAGATCATGCATGTAATATTTCAATTATAGTATATAAACATATCAAATAAATAGGGGGTTTATTTAAAATATCTGTTTACAATTTTCTTATCAGTTTTTAATGAATGAATTGTAATTTCATTAATGAAATTACGTCTTCATTTAAAATATACGAACTGTGTTTCTACTATATATATATCATTAATTTTAATTTAATTATGAAACCGCCGACGGAATATATTTTTTTTTATTCAACATGAAATTCGTAGAGATATGGGAGTTTGCATTTTTAATGATAATTTTGTCGTCCATGAAGTCGTCAAAGATGGTAGAAACGTCATTAAAGCATATAAAATTTAAATTTTTTAGTAGTAAAAATGTCCTGCTTTAAACGTTAAAGTTTACAGTAGATGTTATAATTATATAATAGAAAATTATACATTGCTGGAATATGTCAGAGAACATTCGAAAAACTTATCGGAGATATGAAAAAGAAGTGAATGCACATATATACAACAAGTTTATACATATATGTGTAAAGAAGGTGTAAAGGGAGAGATTTCTGTATTACCGATAGGTTCAACTGTAATAGTCATTGAAAAAATATAACACCTATGAAATGAATACTACTTAAATCGGTTCATTAGAAGGAGCGGTGTTTCAATATTTTTTTAAATATGTTTCCAGAATATTTTATTTGCAATATTTTGTATACAATATTTCCAGAATAATTATATAGTTCAAAATATTATATTTAATATATTTTCAGAATATTTGTAGAATATAATGATCAGAACATTCTAAATGAGACTTACTTGAAATATTCTGGAAATATTTGTGTTACGTGCGCTAACGAAGAGGAATTTTATTTATTTTATTTTCTGATACTATATAATTATGTCATTTTATGGGCATATTCTAAAATGTACACGGAAAGACTTTTTGTTGGAAAATTTTCAGTTTTAAGTTAGACGTCGGCATCTTTAATGAAGTTGCAGTTATTGATCCGATTATTGTTTCGCAACTATATATAAAAAACGTCACAAATATACATGATCATATATAATATTTTGGTCCATTTATTATAGGGGTTTTCAATCGAAATGTTTCGTGAAATTTAAGACGCGCAAATTTATAAAGAATTCTTGTTTACGTACGTTAATCGAGTATTTTAATCAAATAGATTCGAAGAGTGTATATCAAAGGATTTACCACTACGCGACAATGTTGATAAACTTTTAATACGACTTCTTGAAAATCGATTTAACGTAAAACTTGTCGATTGGATTCTTATTGTTTGATAAAGAAAACGATATTTTTCTGGAATTAGATGCGAAATATCAATGTGTTAAACAAGAGTTTTACATATATTGAGATTTAATGAGCTTATTAAAAGTATATATATATATGTAAGTATGTGTGTATACATATATACTATCTATCTACATATATATAATATTTTTTTTTTATTATATTTTTTTTTTTTTTTTTTGTATTATTATATCTATTTATTTATTTCTTAATAAGTAGAAACATTTTATAAATGTACTTAATTTTGATAATTATATGTAACATTCATGCAACAACGATGTAACAACGATGTAACATTTACGTAGCAAGAAACAATTATGTAAATATTATGTTTACCTTCAATGCTTCCAGGTTTTTTATCGTTATAGTAGTCGCGTATACGCTTACTTTATGACAGTATAGTATACTGTCAGTTTGAATTAAAAAATATTTTTTCTTTAATACAGGGGCCGGGAAAGAAGGTGTATATTTGAGAACTTTTTGAAAGGAAATGATTTGATATATCGGATCGGAAGTTTTTCTATCCAAAATGATACACATTCTAGATATATTAGAAGTATTTTTAAAATTTTTTTTTTCGTTTTTTTTTTTGAGCGTTGTAAAAAAAGTAAATACGATACCCATATACATAGGCGTTTCTTAAAAAAACATCTGACACAAGAAAACCAGATAGATTATTATTAAACAATATATTATAATCTGCTTTTTCGGAGCTGATTTTGATAATACAGATTTACCAAAATAAATCAGTACCCCTAATCAATTTCCCTTTTATATATATTATATTCAATATTCAATATTTCTATATAGACAATGTCAAGTAGTTCGAAGATATTACAAAATATGTTTTTAAGCACATATATTTTTCAATGTCAACGCGAATTCAACTTTTAAAACCCTAATGTTGACATTTATTTTCAAATGACATTTATATACATTCAATGTGTTATTCATGGAATAATATCATCAACAAAATTGATTGCTTTTACATCTCGTGCAGCATGAATACAATGATTTCTGCGAAGTTAAATATATATATATGTATTATCTCTATGAGGTTATCACATTCGGAGCTTCACATAAACCTTAACAAACGAAACGATACACATATTGTGTGTAGTACAGGGTATATTATACAATGATACCGAAGATTCTGACTACAATTGTATTGCTAAAATAATATACGTTTCTATTTTAAATGGTAAAATATTAATGTAACATGTACTGTTACAAAATCAAAAGCATGAATCATATATAAGTCGGTAATTTTAAGAATTTTTCAAAAACAGTTGAAACTTTTTTTTTTTTTTTTTACGAAATTTTCGATAAAAAATTTTTGATAAAAAACCTCAAAATTATTAGTTTAAATACTGCGAGTTTCAGTTACTTTGAGTTGGGCCTTGCAATATATCCATCTACACAAACATTTTAAATATCATTGTATAGTTGTGATGCCCCCTCGTGATAGACCGACACTATAAGGACGACTAAAAATAATTCGCCGCAATTAAACGAGAAGTCGAATGACATTTTGAAAGAATACACTTGATTGCTTGAATTGTGTCACTCCCAGCAATTTTCTCCGTTAGTATGGGACAACTTATATATATATATATATACGCCTGTTAACTTTTAACAGTGAATTAATTTAACACAAAACAAAGGTTGTATGCAACTCGTAAATACATACTTAGTACATACGATGTTGATAATTTAGATATAAATTTATCTATCTTATATTGAAGATATATTGTATATATATATATTAAATATTATATATTAAGTATTATGTATTAAATATTATATATTATACTTTACATAAGAGGAGTAACTGAGAAATATTATTACCATTAGTTTGGACGTAGTGGTATATATTGATAATCGCGTTTTTCACGAAAACAAGAAAAATAGATAATTAATTCGTAATATTCAGAAGTCCCAAAAATATATCGTAATATACGGATATGAGTCATACAATATTTCATTCCATTCAAGTCGAGACTTTATACGTTCATGGTAAATCGTTGTTTTTTTTTTTTTTTTTTTTTTTTTTTTTAATTGCGATAAGAAGTTACTGATTGCATTCTTAATATTCATCAGCAGATGTTCTGAAACTGAATCGTCAATATAAATAAATATTAATATTATTATATAGTTTTTAATTAGTTTTCGATTGCAGGAAATGTGAAACGTCAGCCCTTCATTCTATAATAATTCAGAGCATATTTCGTACTTTGTGGTACTTTTAAAATACGTAGCAAATTGAATTTTTTATTTTATATTTGATATGAATGATTTTATATTTTATATTTTAGGAATAATCAACCTCGGTTACATTCATATACATTCATTTATTTTCGAACGTGAATACCATTCAATGGAATGCCGCACGTTTTTAACCCAAAACCTAATTTCTCTGCTCACTTTTTAAGATATGTTATTCTCAATCAAAGGCAAAGAAAGATAAAAAAAAACTTATTTTCATATCTTGTCTCCGCCATATTAGTTCCCCCATTTTGAATTTTCAAAATCTAAATTCGTATTCGTGCAATTGGCAAAATATTTGAGTAAACTTTACGATTTTATGCACTTTTGGTTGATAGTATATATATTTATATGTTCACACTTTTTCCAGATAATAAATATTTTGAAACTTGAAAAAAAAACGAATTTCTTTGTCTTTTTTTTTGGCATTAAAACCGCCATGTTTTTAGGTTAATTTTAGTCAAGATCTGAAGAAAAGGTACCTCCTTTGGAAGTGAACGAAAAAAATTTAGGTTTTGGGCTTTAGGGGATTAATGGGCTTCTAAAGTAAGACCTAACGTAAAAACAAGAAAGGTATACATGCAAGTAATTGAAACGTTTTTTCAAACGTCTTTTCAAAACTTCAGACAAAATTCCAGTGAAAACTTTTGGAAACAAATTATTTTTACCTTTCCTGCCTTTTATCTTATCCTTACCTGCCTTTGCACCAATGGTAAAATGTCATTTAGAACGTATAAGGTGGTGGAATTTTCATCATCTAAAAACCTCGACTATAGTCATTAGTCGACTGTGTACTTTTATACGTGAAACGCGTATATCCTTCCTTATAGCTTCATTTATCCAGTACGTTTTATCGAGTGAAAAGTGAACTTTTTAACTCAGTGTCGAAAAGTACAGCACATGTGTCACGATCGGAATTTATTGACCTTGAATCACAGCCCTGACTTCTTCCATAGTTTTTGAAAAAGGTAACTTTATTATACTCATTTTTTGTTGGGGAATTGCCAACCTTCCATACTGGGTATACAATGACAAGTCGTGATCGCTTTCAGCTAAATAGTAATAACAATTGATTTTATTGACATATACACGAGCATTATAAAAATCCGGAAGAAATTCGTGTTTAAATTTCATTCAGTATATATAAAAACCCGCAGATGTCGAGTCAAGTCACCAGCTGCCGTTGTTTCACACATACTAACCAATTCATCCGTATATATCATGAATTCGTATCAGTTTTCTCACGCGGCACTCTATGTAGAAACGGAAAATCGTTTCCTCCTCTCGGAGCATCCATGGACCTTAAAATGAACATTTCGCATGGCGCGGCATCAGAAACTGTAAATCTCGAGTAAAAAAGAAACGTGTATAAGAAAAATTCGAATAATTGCGATGGTATACGAAATTTATGATAGACAAGATACAAAATGTTAAGAATCTACAAAAGTTACAAAAATGCCTGCGTTAAATTAAGTGATTTTATTATAATCGAAGCCATTAAAACTTGTGTGTTATTCTTTTGATTAAAGACTAACGTGCAGAGTTAAGATATTGAACTAATCAAATTTTGCCTAATGAGGATCCACATTATTAGGCTGAAAACTATACATGCTTTTATTAAAAGAAAAAAATCCAACTGTACAAAAATCAAGAAAACGAACATTGATATTATATCGAATACTTTATTTTATATTAGTATTAAAATCTTCAATGCTCAAGATTTTTTACGTACAATTTTTTCTTTGGTTTTAAATTTTGTTGTATTATTTAATAATTTTTTAAATATAAAATTGACTGTTGTTAGATATAAAAATGATGTATAATTTAGTTGATCCTTTTTAATGTTTTATATAATACTTACATTTCTTTTGATCAGGATCTAATAATGGTTTTTCTTAATAAAAAACTCAATAAAAAATGTTGTTAGATACCTCAAAAAAATCCCCTACGGTGCGGGTCGAAGGAAACAGAACAAAAAATAAGAATAAAAACCTTACGATTTTTCATGAAATGCTCAAGTTTCAGATCATAATCAACTCGAAAACGCCCTTAAAAATGCGATAAAATTTGAAATTCTCGCAGGAAGACAAATAGGACGCAATGGGATGGACGTAGTTTGCCGAAGGCATACGATAAGACGCCCGATTATACATCCGACCCTCGAACGTGTTGTTCATATTTGTCTTCCAACGTCGAAAATCATGCCTGTAAAATTACGACATGCCCAATCTGTATTGTATGTGTATGTCACAACCCACTTTTTTCATGAAATCTCCACGTTTCAGATCATTCTGAGTCCAAAACTGCAATAAAAAATTTTCCGGTATCTTGTACGTACGTACGTATGTACCAATTTTTTTTTTTCAAATTTCTGTTTCGGCTGATCTTAGATCTGATTAGATTTTTGTGATTCATCCATACTAAAATATAGAGGGGGGATGACCAAAAAACATTTTCGCAAGTTTTTGGGATGTTATTTGGCATGTCAAATTCATCGTTATATCTTAAGGCAATATTTTCAATGTTATAACACAAACATAAAAAGCACATTAATCTATATGGAAATAGAAATAATTAATACGTTTCAGCTTCATATACTATCAATCGAATTGTGTGGATGTGATGTATGGAGCAAATGTGAATTGGTATATCAAATTCGTAAACTTATGGTTGGTGAGGCCCGAAGGCGAACTCGGTTAACCTTGCGAGCGAAGCGAGCAACGCGCGATAGGCGCCAGGGGTCCAGGGGGCGGAGCCCCCGGCGGGGTTGGCGGCCGAAGGCCGCAGGGGCGAAGCCACTAGTTTTCGTTATACAATTAGTTATTGTTATTGTTATTTTTCTTCCTACGAAGAGTTACTAATTGTCCCATATATTTTGGGCTTTATAGTTAACCATAATACACGAACAAAAAAGTGTCCAATGCCACAATTTTATCGATTGCTGATTCAATTATAGAGAATTATTCCTTAACCTCTGTAGAAAGCTAATGTGGCCACTCTCGTAATGGCCAACAATATTTTTTTTTTTTAACGTGAAATACGTAACTCTGGGATATTTTGGGTCGGTGATTGTACTATATTCCAAAATCAGAATTTGAAAATTTTGTTTTGAATATAGCGATATGTGAAGTTTATCAATTGTTTTCATATTTTGTTATCCTTTTTATAATAAACAGTCGAATAACTTTGAATAAATCTGCCATTTAAATTTTGAAATTCTGATTTTGGAATGAACGATCCCAAAAAGCCTATGTGCATATGGCATGGATTGTCGATTTTGAGCCTGTATTTACCGAATTGACATCGTAAATCAATGTCACATTAATTTTCCCTAGAAAATCGCCTGCCTCTAAAGGTTATAATTGGCCTTCACGGTCTATATATTTAAATGTATTTCGATAAGGGGTCATCTTCAATAATTTCGTACGTCATTGATTTAGCCGTTCGCCCCCTCACGCGGGTGTATCTTCACAGTTCACAAATGCCAACTAAAAAAAAAAAAATCTCCATAATTAAACTTTTTTTTTTTGCTTAAAATTCTGCGAATCTTAAACTCCTTGGAATATTGTTAACCAGTTGTTGGACACCTCTTATATCAGTATAATCCGCGGTAGAATGTCCGAGACTGCGTATATCCTCTTCACTTTTATTATTCTTCTTCATACGAAGATTCGTTCCAATTTTTACTCATTCTTTTCGATCTGTACCCCATCAATATACACATCGACGAATGTCCAGTAAACGAAAAAGTATATTGAGATTTTAAAAAATGTAATCGAAATTACGCGTTCATTTGTTTGTAGCGGAACGTTTTCGGACCACTATTATTATTGTTTTTTTGTTTTTTTTTCAATGCCATGTCTGATCGGCGAGGCCGGCGAGGCACTGCTGAACTGCGAATGCAGTTCGAGTTTCTCCTGCTGCAAAATCGAAAAGCGTGACATGGGACTACAACTCGCCGAAGACAAACAGCCCCCTTGAACTGAGCAGTCCGATTGAGAGAAGAGATTCGCACACATGTGCGCATATACATATTAGCGTTTTCCAATGGTCGGTGTAGTGCAGTAATACATGCATCTCCATCTCTTTCTAGCTAATGCAACTTAGACAGAGATACATACATTTAGTGCGGAAATTGCTGCACTACACCGACCACTAGAAAACGCTATATGTGTATGCATGGACATAGATAGCGTACGCACTTTCCGAAATCCCGAGCATTCCCGACGACTGCTCGCGTGACCACCGACCCCTCTGCATATAGAAGATACACATACATATATGTATGTACTTAACGCACACGTGCGTAAATGCGAAACACACCATGGCAGAACAGAGTTGGCATTGCGTGTCGGCAACCCCACGTCCGTACGGCAGGTTTACATAGTTGGAAATCATCGTTCGGCTCTTCGTATATAGGGGTTACATATATATATATATATATATATATATATATATATATATATAGATGCATGTTCTGCCCTGCTCGCTGGCCCTCGGCCATTCGCGGCTTTGTTCGCTCTTCACTCCTGCTGGTCCGCTCTCTCGTATATATGTATCCCTCTATCCGGGCTCTGCCCACCATATACTACCACCCGCTTTATAGACGACCATTTCCACACCTTCGCGCTCCTCCGCTCTTTGCGCACTTACACATACGCGTATAGCACTCACACAATAAGGAATCACGCATAGTTTTGTTGACTTCGTTCTCGTGTGTGCATCGTCTCTCCGGCTCCTGCGGCAAAGAGTCAGTCGGCATATATACGCGAACTAGAGTCCGAGCAGTTCGAGATAGGGTAATCGCAGGCAGGGGCCAGTCAGTGCTGTCGAGGCAGTTGAGAGTGTCGCGTCACGCCGTGGTGTCTCTCCCGGTGTGGTCGCCGTCGCGCCGGCTTTAAGCATTGCAACAGTTAAAAAAAAAAAAAAAAAAAAACACTAGTGCCAGTCGCTGAACGATCCATTGTCTCCTCCCGCTTCCTGGATTTTCCGGCTCCTCGGTAAGTATATTCGCGAAAAAATAATAATAACGTTCGTCACATGTACACGCACAAACGCGCACAACGAAATTCCCCGGCAGTCAGTTATACCGCACGTCCTAGACCTTGAGGCAAGCAAGAAGGATGTGCGAAGAGGAAATGGCCGCTAATTCCAGCGATCGAAGCGAAGGGTGTTGTTCTTCGATCTCTTTACGAACCCCAAAACACGAATCGTTCCGAGCCCCTCGATTGGCCGATCATCCGATTCGATCGATTCGATTGGTCGCGAGGTGTGCGCTCTTTTTGATTTCGCGGTATGCTAATTCCGGGGCATCGATCGCTCGAATTTTTGTTGTTGTTGTTTTCTTCTAATCCGAGTCCCGATAGGGTGGACAATTTCCCGATTACAGTACGGTCTTATCGGTAAACTAGCCAGGGTTTCTCTTCCCTTGCACTCGTCCCGTTCGTCAATAGCCGCGAAACTTCTTGACGTTTGTTTTTAATTTTGCGGAGTGCGTTTTGAGTTGAAACTCGTTAAAGTTGGAGTTTTGTTCATCTACTTGAAGGGAATGTTTCCGTGGCTCCGATAAACAATGGTGTTTTCGAACGTGTCCCTTTAGGGCGCTGTCTCTGGATGTCACAAAATTTTTGTAAAACGATCGGACCCGCGATAATTCCCTTTTCTTCTCCTGCAGATACGAAAACGTTCTTGTCGTTGTTATGACATTACGGAACGTGATATATCAAAACGAAAAGAAAAACAAATTATCGAACGATTTTGAAAAATTTTGAACCGTAGTACAAGACACCCTTAGCGTAGTAGTACTTTAGGGGGTCACAAGGTCAGGCAAGCCTTGACTCTGCTTTTTATGACCTACGACTTGGGTTTCCTTGCGAGCTTCCCTTAGGGGTTAAGGGATGACACGCAACGATTGTACGTTTTGAAATTCCTTTCATACTCCGGGACCCCCGTGCGTCGTCGGTCGGTGTCGAACTGCAAAGGTGGACGACCCTGCTGGTATCATTATGAATGCACCGTTTCCATTAATTTGTTTTTCGTTTTTCCGCGGGAGAGGAATAGAGCAGCACGAGAGAGAGAGAGAGAGAGAGAGAGAGAGTTACGGTAAAGTGTAACGTTTCTTTATTATTCTCTCTCTCTCTCTCTCCTTGCTTCGATTTCTCCATCGACTCCCGTAGTCAGCACGATGCTGGCAGGCGTTGCCAGGGACGCCATTCGGGCCATCCTTGCGGGAGGGATGCGTCGTACAGCTACGAGTTGCGCTCGAGATGCGAGGGCGAGGACGAACCTGGCCGGCCACGATGGCTGCACTTTTACGAGTCTTGCACTATCGCATATTCATTGTTCGACTGCGCCGGATCAACCCATGAAGCGATTAAGGGGTTAACGCGGAAAAGGGAGTCTCCCGTCGATTCGATTCTAAACTGTGTTTGGAGACGATTGTGACCGAGATTACGGACGTCATCGCGATAAACGCTTAAAAGAGGGCAAAAAAGCTCGAGGAGGCTTCCGTTCCTTGCTCCTTTCGTACCAAGGAAGTCTCATCCGGCTTTCGATTCAAAAGAGGCCGGGAGTCACGGACGAAAGGGCCCTTCTATTGATGCTGCAACAAATGTACGGAACGCTGACTCCAGGAGCCAAAGTCGACACCGTTGAATAGGCCGTGGATGATGAACGGAACATTATAGATGGGATTGACTAAAAGAAAGATACACGACGTATATGACTCTGAGGAAGTTCAGAATTGAGTACCGATGACTGCGAATTCATCAGTGGTTGCCGTTTTTATACAATGTTATCAAAAGAGATTGGAATTCTAACGTCAATTCGATTAAGTTTTGTTGTAATGGCGAACCGTCCGACCAAGATCATACATTGCAATAATAAAGGGATCTCCTATGTTGTTCGGTTTCGTTAAAGCCTTTGTCGAATTGGGCTCGGAAAATTAGAAATACCTTCACTGACGTTTGAAATGACGATCTGGATAAATCATGTACAACGCGTCGACAACCCTGGTCATACTGCACTACTGGCACGCTGATTTTCTCGTTTTCTTGGACGCTTTCAGTAACATTTTTGTAATTGCAACTGCACCCAATCATCAATCAGCTAATAATTGGGTGGCTTAAATCACTTATCAACGAGCATTATAAAGTGGAATTTCATTTAATGTACTACTGCACATAACATCTCATCATCGCAACATCTACGAATCATTAAAGCAGCTGACGAGTACAATAAACTTCTGAAGAAGTCCACAAAGAAAAGCCGAAACGTTATATACGTTTTATTTATTGAAACACGTCTAAACAATTGCACCGAATAAGTACCAAAAGTACTCTTATGCGTCGACTTCTCAGTCAATTTATGCCAAAACATTTTTTTAGGCTCATAAGAAACAATGAGCTCAGAAGGCCGTGCAAACACGGAAAAAAAGGAAGTAGTTGGATTTACTATCTAGGTAATACAGGATATGGTATAACTTTCTTATTTGGTTGCACTGTTTACGTAGTAGTAGATTCAACTACCAATTTGTTAAGGTAATTAAAATGTAAGCTGTATAGTATCTAACCATTTAGATGGTAGTTCCAATTACTTTTTTTTCGGTACAGAAAGACTTAATGAGTACTTTTTGTAATCATTCCGTGCAACTTTACAGAATTTCTTGCGAAACGTCGTTTTTTCCTACTTTACACCTGTGATTAGGTACCCCAAATTTAATAAAAAAAAAAAATATCTTTTTTTTTTTAAATATAGTACGGAATTTGTAAACATCCTTCGCCGACAATTGTTGTAAACAAAATGTTTATATAAGATCACAATAATACTTTGTATACGTTTGAGAGGGTATACGTGTCACTCGAAATGTCACCGCGCTATAATTGTTCACGATGAATGATATTATTCTATATAAACAGTAACAATATGCAAACGTCAATGGATGTGACGTTTACGTAAATATTTAAAGGACTGAACTGAACCTGACGCAATGTTGCGACCGCTTATGATGGTGACTTTTGGAAACAGCGTTTATCGTCAAAGTGGTAATTGGGTTAAAGTGCAAACATCAAAATACAATGACATTATTACATTAGTTACTATAATGCATACATGATGTAGGTTTTCTTACATCATGAATGCCTCGTATGCCTGCGGACAGGGTTTGGCTGTTCAGATCGAATAATGTTTCCGGCTTGTATTGATTTCATAACAAAAGTAATTTTCAATTTCTGTTTTTATACTATATATTTTTAAAAAGTCAAATGAGAAGTGGTAATTCGATGTAATGCGAGTCCAGTGTATTTTGCTTCCGGTCCTTGCATATTCTGTTTGTGTTCTTTAAGTCTCGCATCCACGAGTCTACTATTTTGGCTGATGTGTATACTTTCTCACGATTTGAACATCAGGAATTTGATAGAATACTTTCCATTTTTTACTTTAATAGTTTTATAATTTTAATTTTTTAATCCTTCCGATATTTTTGTATCGATTGATTTTTACACAACTCTGATGTTTTCTTTTCTGAAGTATTTCCTTAATTCATTACAATAAGTGTACATATAGTTATTGTATATGCGATTTACTCGTGTTAAAAACCAGATCGTCGAGATAACGCAAATTCTTTTTTCTAAATATTAATTCTGCAAGTTTAATTGCACGAAGTCTACGTGCCCTATTGTCACTCCGATCTTATATCGGGTGTTCAGACGTAACATATACAAGTATTTTGCGGAATATGTTTCTTTATGATAGCAATCTCTGATGGCTAAGAATCCATAATCTTCGTTAATTACAAGAAGACCTAAAATGCTAATGATTTTCTTTTCTTCGTGCTTCAGAGTGAATTTAATTGTTTATAATTTATTATACGTTAAATTTATTCTCTGTGAATTTATTTTGTGTGAAAACTGGTTTGTAAATAGAGCACTGAAATTGTTAAATACGTACAGATTTTAAAAATAAGGTTAAACTTTTAATCGTCTTCTTCTGATTCAGATTCTGATTCGACTCAATGTCTATATAAAAGAGATAATTATTCCGATGAATTTAAAAATCCCGAGCACATAAAGAAAAATAACATAATGATTTAACGTATTGAAAACTAAATCATCTGATTTTCCATCTGATAAACCTTAAACAACAATTAAAATCGTCTCTTAAAACATAAATAAAAGGAAGCTATTTTGAGTATAGAGTTAAACGAAAACTTTTTCTCGCGAAAAATTGGAAGGAATCCCATAATGAATCGGCCATCTTGAATTTTTTTCACACTTTATGGTTTTCTTCAATGCGCTTGTACCGCAATATTCAGTAGGAACTCGGGCTACAATGGCGTAGAAAAAAGTTTCAGGCTCGCATTGTACACACAATCGCTCCTCGCGGATTTCTTGTAAATCATTAAGAAACAGCACGAGCGCTTCTTCCACTGAGAATACAACAGGCGCACAATAATCAGTTAAAAGAATCGCCTGACTCCCCCCTATATTATACCACATTGAATGCACCGAACGTTTACGTTGAAACTAGTTCATTTACATTTCTCATTTCTTTATATATCTATATATACTGTACTGATTTCATTATAAACTTTATTTATTCATGTTAATGTCGTCGATGAATTCTTGAATCATCCGCGTCACCCCGAAAAGTGGCAGACTCCCATAATGCAGCGATAAACATAAAATTTCTTCTTTAAAAGCGTGACGACAATGGTGAAATGTTGAAAAATGTTAAACTTTACTAATTGGTCTAAATGCGCGAGTCCAAAAAATGTACAGAGTCGTCAGAAATGTAGAATATTTTCAAGCATCAGGAAGATCTCTCGTATATATAAGCACCGACTCGAGTACTTCCTGGTACATACTTGAATTCGTGCATATTAATACACGAGTGTCTGGCTCTCGGTGTGTGCACTGATTACATTCGAAGCACTCGGTAACTGAATGTGCGACTTGTTAGATGGTTGGGTGGTAAGTTGAAGATTACCTCTCTCGTCTGCGCTTCTCGAAAGAAGAAAACGAGGAAAATTCTATTCGAGGCTCGTGTCCGAATCTAGCACCGCTCCCATAATGGACATGGACCAATGAGACATTCCTAGGGAACTGAAATTAACGAAAAGTGATCCTCGTAGTGGACATAAGTAATCTCCAGATTTAGTTGATGGACATCGATCGGGAACAGAGTTTTTTTTTTTTTTTTAGGAAAATATACACTTTCCTTTATTTGGTTTATCTTTTCTCTTGGGTGGAAAAGCATATATTTATTTACCAGTGAGAAGAAAAGACTGATGTACATCTTTGGGATTACGACAATGTTGGGATGAAACGCTGTGGATGTCAAAATATTGTTTGAAAGTGTTCTATCTCTTCAATTTCTAAAAAAAAAGGACAATTTGGATCATAAAATATCAGGCCAAGAAAGATAGAAAAGGCTTGCGCGCATGCGCTAACGCTACGTAACGTAAAACATGCAGTGTGCTTATGAAAATAACTTTCCGCGAGTTTGTCCGATATACAGAAATTGGAATTTTCTGGCAGATGTGATAAAAAGAAAACTTTTTTTGACAGAACATTCGAGAATAAGGTTACGTAAAGAAATTACATTCTTGAAAAGTAAATACATTGTTTGAGTACCCAATTTTTATTTAAAATTGTCGTATAATATGTATATATATTCTTGAAATTAAAATAGAAACATGAACACTTTAAACCCTTGATGACTAATCGGCGTAAAATTGTAGGAAGCCCTTCCAAGCAAGTGTACGGTCGATCGTCATATATAAGAGGGTCAAATATACTATTGAGTCATTCATTGGGGAGAGAAGAAGATATTGTACGTAACACGTGTATAATAATGGATTTTTTTCTCATCCCTTTAAAACTCCACATTATGAGAAAAATTCTAAGCGACTTTTGTTTTGTGCTTTCATCATTCGTGTTTTACGATAAAGTTTGCGTGAGAAAATTTTCAATCAACAAGTTTAAGAATACATGTCGATTCCCCCTTCCTTCGTTTACATACATATCTTTTAACAATTTTAACGAATTAAAAAATATAATCAATTTTTGATTCCAAAACACAGAATTTTGAAATTTTCTTTAGTCGATAAGAAAACAAAATCGGTTATTATATAGGGAACGTAATTCGAAGAAGATAGGCAAGAATTCGAGTCTAGTTAAAGCCAAAACTATATTTTAATGCTTCCGGTCTTCCGGCGAAAATGACGTCATCGAACGACGGAGGATGCTACCCAAAAATGTTATCAGTTTATATATATATATATAGCTGTAAGCACTCAAAGCTTTAAACAGAATTTTAATATTTAATGATAGCGCTACCAATTTGTTGCAAGTAAATAACCCGCATTCGTTAATTACGTTTAATGAAAACAAATTTTTATTTGTTTTCTTCTTGAGTCGTGTCCAAAATGTAGTGGATGTTTGTGAAAAAGGAGGGCTGAAAATGTTGAACATTTTATCTATAGAATTGAATTCGACGAGGAACAAACATTTTGTGACCTTGCCACGAGAAACAAAAAATGTAAACATCACTTAAAAGATCACACACAAAATATCTGATTGTCGAAAAACCATCGAAATGTTATGTACATGCATTTACATATTTCGATACGCAGGTTTACGAATGCGACAATGAAAATCACCAACGAAGTCATCGTCAAGGTCAAACGTCGAAAAATATTATTCTTTTTTATTCAATGTTTCATGTAATGCATCAATTTTACATAAACAAAGTTCCAAACAAAAGTAGTAGTTCATTAAAAAACATAATTTATGTCTTGTACACTTTTGTAAAATTATTAAAAAAACATCAATGCCGAGTTAAACCAAAATGTCTTGGGTCCTATAGGACCAAATTGTATTAATCGGAATTGTATTAAATTGTATTAACAATTTTAATCAATTCCTTTATACTCGAACTTTGAATTCGTTAAACTGTATTAAAACGGATTAAATTCTGAAGCAAATGAATACATATCCAATTTGAGAAATAGACTATTGGCATTCTTTACATTTGGTTGCAAACGATAACGGATAAAATCGCAGTTATATCGACGAAAATGAATTCGTGCTTGGAATTAATTGAATGTATTTTAATCCAAAAATATCAATTTCATATTTTATACCCATGAATATTTAATATGAATAAAAATTTTGTTTAGTCCATACACATTTGAATTCCAAAATAATCGTTTCATTAAAATGTGGGTTGTGAATGCAAAATTATATAAATAAAAAAATTTTAAATGGAACAAATTTTGAAAGGAAAAAATTTCTTATTTCGATTGAAAAGAGTGATGGATTTAAAATGAACGAAAGCGAAGGAAATGTGTGCTTATATATATATACGTATCATATATTTTTTAACATTGTAAACATTGCTACTTACAAGGATGAATCTTTGGATTTTTTTTTACGAAGAATGCTGCATATATTAAAAAATAATATTAACAATAAGAATCCGTTTTATGTGCTATAGTTTCTGTATATAGAAATAACTGGATTCAACAATCGAAAATTTCGCTGTTCTATTTTCAATATTCAGTTTGGTACTGAATTTGTAAAATTAATTAATACATGTAATATACTTCGTTATAAATTTTCTTTCAGTGGAAACTGATGAAAAATTCAAGTATATATACGATTAATTACACTTTTTACTTCGGTCAAATGGATTCAAACTCAAAAGCTTTTTATACACAAGATTCAATTTCAGTACGTATTAATGGCATATTTTATTGGGAAAGCTTATTTTCGATTCAGAGTAATAGAAATACATTTTTTTATTTAGAAATTTTGATTTAAACTCGTCAATAGGTCACTTTATCGATTATATTATTCTTGGACTCAAATTGAATGGAAACAGCTCTTATGAAAGAATATTATTTTTGGATTCACATGGATTCAAATTTACAGTTGCCAATTCGTAATGAAGAACAGGAGGAATGCATTCACAGTCTGCAAGAATCGGACATGTATTCGCGTGGATTAAAAAATCAAATTTTCTATTCGTATATACGAATAAATAGTAATGCATTGCGGATAAAAAATGCTTTCGTTTTTTCCAATGTGGAAAAATCATTCCTCGATGTTCAATATAGTTCTCAAATAATCTTAATATATAATCACCGTCAATAGCGATAGTTCGCCATTGTTATAATTTTCCGTAGGGCTTCGACGTCAGCATCAATGGGTCAAGCCTCGATGACACAATCCAACGTACGTAATAGTACGATTACGTCTCTAATCTACATTCCGCATAGGATGATGGAAACGTAATGTATACCTTTATTCCATTTCCAGTGGGTCGTCCCTTACACTCCTTGAGCTATTTGTATCCAAAGTATGCAGCTATTTGGATTTCGCTCAATGTTTAGTTTCATCAATGCTCCGACACTAATGCACTCGCTCGAATTCAGCGCACAATTCCTTTAATGACGGTCGTAATTCGGATATAGATACAGGAAGCCACGAATTAAACGTAATGAATCGACTCGTTTCGAGTTAATTATCCATCGATATAAAACCTGTTTACATCGTATAGGCTTGAAATCGTCACCTAATACCTAATACGTCAGCCCCACGCACGCACGTAACATGTACCTCGTACTAGAACTTGATATCGTTATGTATTAACTTTGAATGACGGTATACCGGTAACAGGATTTGGTCGCATCGATTATGCAATCATGAAAAACTAAACACTATAAGTTTTCATTGCTGTTGAAATAATAAATAATCATTTGTTTGTTATTTTAATCCATTATAGCCTGTACTATTTCTTCTAAGAGTCCGAAGACTCTGTTTAGAGAGACTTTGCTACCTTTTCAATCACTTTTTGTTAATATCCACCCTGCAGTTCCGTTTCTGGAGGCAATTCCTGCAGGCAATTGACTTATCAGTTTCTTGGCCAAATTTAACAAAGAGTTTTGACAGACTCGTCAAAGTGGTCGGTAAATTTTGACATTACGCTTAATCTGGATACCGCTTCATCAAATTGATGATTGTATCGCGCAGCGGGGGGAAGCCTCTGTCGGAAGCATCAGATTAGCCAGTGTTAATTCGGTGGCGTTTATTCGAATTCTTCGTGGGGATTGCCTTCTTTCTTTCATTTCTCTTCACGGTCAGTACGTCTAACGGCGAATTGCTGGTGAGGAAGGCGTCGACGTAAGTCGTTTCCCGTCGCACATATTCGCTTCAGCACGGTGCAGTACACAAGTGTATGTGTAATTGTATATACACATTTATACCATAGGCAGGTGGCGGTGGTTGAGCACCGTGGCGCCTCGCTGAACATGTCTATTTATACAGTGCACGTGTGTGTTACACCCATACACCGGGTGCTAGCCGGTCTAGTTGTTGATTTCTAATTGGGATGATCGCGGCAGGCACACACCACGGCGGGGCTTTCTCTTCATTATTTTTACATTACAGACGGTCCATATCATCGACTTGTATTTTTAAACGATACAACTTTCGCATTCGCGAATCAAGTGTACGCGAGTCAGTTTTTCTTTTCTGCGGATATGAATGTAATTAGACCTGAGCGGCGCTCTCTGCCAGTCGTTGCGAACTTGCGTATAGGACTTTGGGTTTTAGCTTAGATCACGATTGAAGATGCCGCGTCAAAATCGATCGATAAAAAAGCCATACATAAATCCGCGGACCACCTATCGCAAAAGCTGAGGCAAGAATGAACAAATGCAAAGTAGCACGTGAAGCAGTTAACAATCCCGCGAAAACAAAAAGAAAATATTTGCCCGCCAGGAGTTGGTCAGTTTTTCGCTTTAAAGTATGGCAGCAGAGGCAATGACGAGCGAGAAAGAGCGTATAGCCAGGAGGGACAGAGGAATCGCAGGAAGTTGGTTAAGAATCTTAACGTGTAACCGAAACGTGAAGACAGGCTGACTAATTCAATGGGAACGGAGAAGGACGGATGACTTCCTTCTCGTTCTTCATCTACTTCCTATATATATACGACACTGTCATCCTGTGCGGGGTCGTCGGGTTTGACGGCCGCATCTCGGCAAGTTGGTCGAACATCCACTCGCGACTAACGGTATTCCAACGACATACCGATATTCGCGATACATTCGATCGACATGCAAACTCGTCATACTTTCTATCGGTATTTTCGCGAAACGCTATATTTTATATGCATCTAGTTCCTGCCTAGAGCGAACCGCCCCTCGACAAAAGATATTATTGCAATGGGAGCAATGTATAATTGATGGCAATGGCGATGATGGCAGCGACGATAATAACGACGGCCACATGCTGAAACCATTAATTCGATTGGGACAATATACGAAACTTGGTGAAAATGACATAACGATGAATACCTATAGGACTGAGGTGAAAACAACAAATGACTACGGTATCAGGGTGATTGACGAAAATGATGACGATAACGACTACGTTAATTACGACCATGATAAAGACGATGCTAGTAAATATCGTGCACGTATTAATGGAATATATATTTTGTATATGTGTGTGTGTACGGCCATCAATGACGCGATCTTCGATGAAATCTCATGGAAATCCCGTTAAATGGAAAGGGAAAAAAGTAAATTAGGAAAATTTTAAAACCTGGGCATACCAACCTTCAATAAACTTTTATTACCAGCAATTCGAATTTTTCTTTTTGTTTACCCTATCGCTCAAGACTTCATCTGCAGTTGCTTGAATGGAGGAGAGGATGGAGGCTAGAGGCACAGAAATCATCGGAGAGTTACGGTGCTTTCATTTTTTTTATTGCAAATATATGTGTTTAATATTTCTTTTTCGTCGTGTCGTAAAACTCGTCCGTAGCAACTGCTCTAAATATAGCCACCATAACGGTAATCTGTTTATGGGTGGATTAACGTAAAAGAGCGCCAAGAGTAAATTGTAGGACGTGTCAGGATTTCCATTATAACATGATGTCTGATGTCTCGTAATTAGTTCAGATATTATTTCATGCGCTTTTAATTTTTTAACATCGTCACGAGGAGAAAAATGTTTATTTTATAAGACGTTATTAATATTCTCAGTTAAATAAGTATAGACACGCTGTCAGGTGTTATAGGCTCAATCGAAATGTCGTATCCGGTACTATATATAATCCGAACGTCACATTCGGACAACAAAGGATCATTATTGCTGACTTATGCGTAATTATTCTTCTATATATGCTTATTTTGAATTTATTCCGTTCCCGCACGAGCGAAGATCGTGAAAGATATCGATGGACTCGTATAGTCGTTTAAATAGGAAACGAGCAAAGGTATCCGATAGCAGAATGTTTGTCGAAAACATATGTGCAATTAAATACTTTTATTGAAAGACAATAGCAATGTATAGATGGAAAAACGTGCCTAAGTATACATAAGAAGTTAAAAAGAATACGATTTTTAAAGAATATTTTTTTTTTAAGCGCATACTTTTTTCTGCACTTGCAACCTGACCTAGTCCAATCTAACCCAAACTAATTAAACGCCAATTAATTACTTTTATTACTCACCATCTCTAAAAATAATATCCAGTTCATGGGAGATGTTAAAAATAAAGATACTTGTTTTACTCCACGAGGAATCATTTAATAGTTGAGAATATCATCGATCTGGGCTAAGCTCGTCTCGACGATTAATCTATCTTTCTTTCTTTTTTATCTGGCATCCGGTATTTAGAGTTACAATCCACTTACAGCGTAAATTAAATAATTGTTGCTATTAGAAAAGACATTAAACATTGGTGGTTTTCTGGTCTGTTGTCGGTTATATTTTTTCTCCGATTATATACGATTGGCAACCGACCGGAAAATCGTGCAGGTTTTCTATCTGATGGGAAAGTGCTATATCTTACTCGTCAAGACGGACAAGGTTTCCCTGTACGAGACGTGACTTTTTCATTTTCCTGCGGCGCAGCAATTACCGCGTCCCCGGTGGGAAATTTTAGAACGTGAAATTCGTTCGGGATGCCTTTTAAAAAAACCGCCGCGCCGCGTAGTGAAATCTGTGACTTGCATATGAAAAGTCTAGTTAATCGAGTATAAATATTGAATGCGATACTTCCGCGTATCGTATTTTGCTCGAAACTAATCGAAAAGCGTCTTTTCGTCGTTAACGAGTACAATGGTGGTACAGACTAGTACCGGTGGCACCAGTTTTCAGCGCCGAGAATGTAAATCACTCGATCGGGTGAATTTACTCGCGGAAGTTGTTAATGAGCAAAACCGTTCAAGTAGGTAATTTCTCACTTCACTCGGTATTAACCCAGTTTTACGTTTATGGCATTACACAGATGCCAGTATATACCGAGAGTATTATAAATGAAGCGAATGAATGCATTTATTATTATGATGCAGGTGTTTGCTTCCGATTGTTCCTTTCTTATTTACCGGGATGTCTTTTTTTCCTTCAACTTTGCTCGAGTTTTGCTCTAAAGCTGAAGAGCATTTAAAATAGGGTGCTGATGAATGTAGGCAGTTGCACAGATGCATCGTCCCACTAAACTCGAGACTGCGTTTGCATTCTATTGTCCATTATTCAATAGAAAGATAGTGCCAAACGTAAGAAAGAAATGCCGTTTGTCTTCGTCACATCCTTGAATTGTTATCGTTGGAATATAGTATCTCGGTCCGCCGCTGTGAGATCTTGCGAACGGTATATTGCACACTTCATATAAACGAAATGGGAATTAATTAAAAATATGACTCGACGATATGAAACAATAATCAGGCTGGTATATAATATATTTATTTAGGACCTGGTTTTAAATCGTTTATATCGATGATGAATTTATATTTCGCATCTTGAAAGTTTGGTTTAAGAAAATATACTTTGGGGTAAATGAACATTTCGACCTGGATCCCATGACGCCTTCCGAGTTCTGCATGACTTATTGCCGACTCCGACTTGCTTCAATGCTTCATGAACGTGGTCAAATGATGCCTGGGTAGTTGGTAGCGTTCGAGACAATCGCATTGTTATTAGTAATAGTACCCACAAACATGGCCCGTTCAATTTCGTCGAATTATTATGTTTGCCAGCGTTGGAACAAAATCCGTGATGAACATTATATTTAGCGTACGACGTTAAGTATCGCGTGTATGATTCCTATTAAGTGCCTAATGTTATCCCACTTATTTTCCAGTCACTCGCCAATCCGGAGCCATTAGAAAAGCAGCGGGATAAGTGGCGAGAAGATCACATCGGACGCGCACGCAACAAGAATATCATAAATTAAGAACCCAGTAGTTTTCGCAGCAACCGAGCAGCAACGATACGGTTCAGCAACGCCGACGATAATAGGCCAGTCTTGCAGCGAGGTTTCGAGGTAACGTCGACACGGAAGTCAGGCGACAATGCAAAGCAATGGCTCGGAAAATCTCGGCTCCGAGAACGGAGTCGATAGAACATGTTGGACGGTGAGCTTACTCTAACCTTTTTCTTATATGCATATCTATGAAATTTATGATTATTTTCTTCTTTTTTTTGTTACCATTGGATGTCACGAACCGTTAAATGTTGCCAGCCTTCTTCGAACGCAGAAGACGTTGGAAGTGGGCGTGTTACCTTGTTTTTTTCTTTCTTTTCTTGACAGGAGATAATTAGTTGGATCTGTAATTATAGAGTCCATCGGTTGAGCATTCATCGTCTTTCGTTGGATTAATGAAACTCAATATGTCGGCATGAAAAAAGTGGATAGATATACTTTATATGTTGGCTATCGGTAATCGGTATTATTATGTCCAATTCAACTAAACCGTGACTCTTGAAAGTTTATGTCTATGATTCACCAAACAAAAAATCCCTATCAATATTGCCGATGTTTTTTCTGATCACTTATCATCGAAACGCTCCTATTTTGGGTCACTTGAAGCATCGCCTGCTTTTTCTGTCGATAATTGAAATCAATCTTTTGATTAGCTCAATGACGTTATAATTTGGTCATCCATATACTTATTAGTGTCTCTTATTTATAGGTCAAACCTCCGTCTATCATTTTGAATTACTTCTAACGGCGCCCTTTTCCATCTTTATTTTCTTTTGTTTGGTTGCGGTTATCTTCAAACGTTTGGATAAAGTATACAATTTTCTCGTCAACCCCTGCGATGCAATCGACAAACTTGTTGATTCCGCATTAAAGAACACGCTTTAGCGCAATCCTATTCAATATACAGTAACGTTTCGGTTCATCGGGTATACGTAACCGCAGAGTTCACGCGTATAGTCGTAAGCCCAAAAGGAGGGGATGGCCGCCGACGTGTACTTTAACCACAAAGGAACGTCACAAAGGGCAAAAAAGCGCGCCTTTAAAGAGTTGCGCGGAGGGTATTGGCCGGTTTCCAAGACTCACGAATCGCTGGCGTTTTAGTATTCCAGAATGACGAGTGCCGCGAGCCCAAAATAGAATGGTCAGTATCTTTTTTTTTCGTTTTTTTTTTTCGTTCACTCGTAAAGTCATATCGAGCCATTTTTATCGACCTTGAGTGCACCGCCCCCGCCCGCGAACACGCGCATCAGCCGATTTATATCCAACTCGCGCTGCCGCGTTGCTTTTAGGTTCTTTTCATTCTCTTCAAACCCCAATATCCTCCTCCTTTCATCTTCCTGTTCGCGTAACTGTGTCTTTGTCTGCTTTGTTTCGCTTTCCTGTCATATGCAGAGTCTTTAATAACCGTTCGGCGGTTCTGGTTTGCTGAATTTCACGTACATGGAAGTTTATTAAAAAAAATGTCACATATAATATTTCTCGAACCTTCCATCATTTGTTACGGGAATTTTAGCGAATCATAATTGTAGAATTTGGAATTGTGGAATAATTGTGGAATTGTGGAATATATCGTCTCAGGGGTTCTCAACATTTTCACAATGTTGCATAAATTGCAACTCTGTTTTGGCCGCATGTAACGTTTTTTTTTTTTTTTAAGAGAGTTGTAATTTCAATCAAACCAGATGACTCGATTGAATGGATATATACTTTGTAAAGGGAGATCCTGGAAACTTTACTTGATAAACTTTGTATTGTCGTCAAAACAATGCAGCCATTGTTGTACATGTCTGAAACGTAAAGAAAGTAATATAAGCGAACTTATGGATAAGATAAAATGATATCGATTTTGGTACCTTTGAGCTCTCTTCTCTTCATTAAATGAAAAATGACTTTGTACATATGTATGTGTACATTGAACGCACTGAAATGTCGGTTGTTCTCTTTCTCCAAGTTTCTTTCGTATTCATTAAGATTGATGTGTTGTGGCGAGATATCAATAAAGAAGTCCGATTTCGACGGCGATAGCTTCCGACGAATGACCTGTGCATCGTGCATTGACGTCGCAACCGCGTCACAAAAATTACAGTATATGTATGTACAACAACCGTTCATTACATACCATAACGCTCTGTAATGATTGACATAATTATTGCTCCTCTGGAAGTTTCAATGGACGGGTTAAAAATAAATGCCAAGCGACTCGAATCAAAGCCAGCAATAAATGCAGTGTTCATTTTTATTCCGTTTTAAAATTTTAAATTGTACAATAATTTTCAATATAGATGTTTGTTTATGCAGGTAATATATGTACATTTAAATGAATGATCGACATTTTTTAAATCAGTTCAAATCTGTTCGAATGAAAACTTCTTTTAGCAGTTCTTCGCATCATTATGGCGCAATCCGTTATATTTATTCCATTGAAACAATTCTCGGCACTGCTGATGCGACGTTTACTCATGAACTTTACGTTTTCACAAAAGGGGACTGACATATACTCGTAAAACAATACATTGTCAAATGAAATTGGTCGCACGAGAGTTCGTGAATTCCGTGTCCCATATATTCCTCGAAATGTCGAGGTGGAAGGAGTATACGTATACGCATCCGACCGGGAACAGAATGCCCCAACTGCAGAAATCGATATATGAGTGTGACGAAAGACTTGGGAATAATCGAACCACAACGTTATCTCTCATTGTTCCGCCCGATCTTGATTCCCTTCCATCGAGAAACTTCTCTCCACTTGCGCTTTAGACGACGGATTCTAAGCGTACTTCCGGTGTGGGTTTCCATTCAACTGACACGATTTCCTACATTGTCTGCCGTGCAAATTGAATATACGCTTTCATGAATTAGGGAAATAATTAATTCTAGATTGTCAGCCGAGGGACAGGTGACCGAAAGCGGTGATCCCGGAAAGAGATATCTTTGAAATTTAATTTCGGAGCGATTCTTTTGTGCGATTTCAAATGGGGATCTGTCAGCTGAAGTCATCCTGACGATTGGGAACCGGCGTTTGTATCGATTTTTTTTTCGTGCCCGGTCTTCGAGAACTTTGAGCGATATTCGAGCCTTTAAAACGACTTTCATCATGATGGACAGTACAATAATATTTTCTTTCATTTTGCTCTTCTAAATTTGACGATAATTTAACCAATCAGATCGACGAGAAACATAAAGATTACATTCGTATTTGGAGCAGTCGATGACAGTTTAGTGGTCCGATGAATGGGTAAAATATATTTCTCGCCTACATTTTTGCCACGTCATGAGCACCTACCCGCCAAACATTTTCCGGTTTCAGAAACGTTTCTGTAACGTTTTGGAAACGGTGAATGCCCTACCTCAGAAACGTGGCGGCGAAACGTTACATTTGATAAGCTTACGTGCGGTTACAATAACTGCGTATTGCAACCTCTCTGAGATTTTCCATCTTAACTTAGCAACGTTAACTTTATTACTTCTATGTAAGATTCAGAATGTCATATTGAAACTTTTATAGGATACCATATGCTTACATATACATTTTGTATATATGCATTTTGGATGCGTCGGAGTTACTAATTCATTCTGCAGAGATCTAAAAATTGTATTCAGTAATATTGTAGTAAGTAATAAATGGCT
Organism: Trichopria nigra; assembly: GCA_030522945.1. Classification (NCBI taxonomy): domain Eukaryota; kingdom Metazoa; phylum Arthropoda; class Insecta; order Hymenoptera; family Diapriidae; genus Trichopria; species Trichopria nigra. The sequence goes on along the minus strand of JAPYZR010000483.1, from coordinate 3,219 downwards.
GCTCGATTTCACTTTTGAATTTGCAGGCCACCTAGCAACCTAAATGCCCGTCATAGTTAGTAATTTTGAAACGTTGCGGAAACATGTAGTTAGTAACGTTACCAAGATGATTACGTTGTAACGCTCTTGCGAAAATGTCAAATTTTCTTGTGCAAATTGTAACGTTTCGGATGTCATTTTAAAGAAACTTTCATGTGACTTTGCGATATAGACATCCCCTAAACGTGATGTGTAAAACGTTTCGTAAGGTAACAAGGTAACCTCTCAGGTATGTTTTTATTTGGGCCACAGTAATTTTGAAACGTTGCTGGAACATGAAGTTCGTAACGTTTCTAAGAAGATTACGTTGTAGCCGTAATCTTGTGATAAGAGTAAAACTTTCTCGGTCGAATTGTAACGTTGCGGATACCACTTATAAGAAACGTTACAACATGACTTCTTATTATAAACGTTAAAATATATAACAATAAACGATTTTGTAATATTTATGCATATTCATCGCAAATCATCACATTAAAATTGTATAAGTCAATAATGAATGAGAATTAAACAGCATCAACAATAGAAAAGAAAATACATATAGTGTCTATTATTTACAGGTCGGACTGATCAATGGTAAATTCAAATACCTAACTGCTGAAACGTTCGGGTTTAAGATCAACGCGAATGGAGCGAGCTTGAAGAAGAAACAGTTATGGACTCTCGAGGGAAGCGATCAGCAAGTGTTTTTGCGTTCCCACCTTGACCGGTATCTCGCCGTTGATCAGTTTGGTAATGTCACTTGCGAGGCTGAAGACTATACCGATCCTGGATGCGCTTTCATGATTCAGCTCGCTTGCGACGGTGAGTTCAGCACGAGTAAAACGTCCGAAGTGAAACCGATATTTAAAAACTTACCTGCGACATTATACATACGGGAATTTATTGTACGCTCGCTTGGGTGATTAATTCTTTTCTTTTTTTTAATCCTTATATCGTTTCAGGTAGCGGCAGGTGGGCATTGAAAAATTTGCAAAGGGGTTATTTCTTGGGCTCCAGCCAGGATGAACTCAAGTGCACTGCAAAGGCACCGGGTGAAGCGGAATATTGGCTGGTCCATCTCGCTGCAAGGCCACAGGTATAATTTGGCGACCAGCGTTAAAAATAAATAAAATATCGCTTAAAAAATTATTAGAGAATAAATCGAAATGGTCATTTGATAATTAAAGGTGAACCTGCGGTCAGCTGGGCGCAAGAGATTCGCTCATCTGAGTGCTCAGCAAGACGAGATTCACGTGGACGCCCCTGTACCGTGGGGTGAGGACACCCTCTTCACCCTCGAGTTTCGTGCCAGCGGCGATCATGTCGATGGCAACAAGGACGCCGGGGGCCATTATGCTCTGCACACTTGCAACAACAAGTACCTGGCACGTGACGGTAAACTCCTCGACACCTGCACCCGCGACTGCCTCTACGCCGCGGAATTCCATGCTGGTCTTCTCGCTCTGAGGTACGGTCATCTATATATTACATTAACATTTCAGGGAATATTAAAATACCTTCAATGTTTGTAGTGAAATGTTGCATTATTCCCTCCATCGCATCAATTCCAAAGTAATAATTGAGAAATTTCAAACATTGCGCCCGCATGAATAATAAAAGTCAGTAGGATTATTTTAGTTTAGTAGACTGATGACTATATATAAAACTGGAACGCACCTAGTTCAACGTATTCAATACACGAGTCTCGGAATGACTCGGATGCGTAAACGTCAAGAGTGAAAAAGGTATTAAAGCGAAAGTTGATTTTTCACAGGGACATACACGGCGCCTACCTGGCCCCAATTGGCAGCAAAGCAGTTCTGAAGTCGCGGTCCACGACGGTTACTAGGGACGAACTCTTCTCTCTCGTGGAATCGCTGCCTCAAGCATCGTTCGTCGCAGCTCTCAATCAGCGCTACGTTTCCGTCAAACAAGGTTAATAATTGTCAGACTCGCTAATTCTTACGCCACGTCTCTTATTTAAAATCTTGGTATAATCGTTGCCTCCATTGTTCTACTACGTTTCTAAATTTGCGCCCGGGCCGTGAAAAAGTCGCCGTTTGTTTGACTTTCTGTTGAAGAAATCATTAATTGTTGTTACCTCTGAAAAGAGGGGAACTGCATCTCGTGAAATGTCCTAATGGAACCCCTACTAAAAATGGTCTCCCAAAACTCACGCTTACTTTTTCCCAGCGTATTTTCTACTCGATTTCTAAAGTGAAATTTTCACGTATTATGACAAATGTTGAAATGTGAAAGCATCCGGACGTTTTATTTTAAAAGTTCCGCCTTATTTATCCACCTTTAGGAATTGATTTTATCGACGGAATACTTTAGGCGCGACAGGCTCGGTCGATAACGTCGATAACGTCACTTCATAACCTAAAAAATACTTATCGATAAGCTGTTTTTTTTTTATTTTGTTTTTTAATTCAACATTGACATTTCGCAAATTCAGATTTGATATAAACACAGAAAATATTTTCAATAAAACGAGTTTAGAATTAGGGAATAAATTTCTGAAGTTAAAAAATACATCGAACTGGGGTATTTGAGTTCTTGATTTCTATATACTTCTAAACTTACGTCTTAAAATGTTCCTGTTTTTCATGTAAAATGCGTATTTTCCCTTTATAATAAAGCCAATTTTAAAACAACTCTTACATATAGGTATATTTTTCAATTTTCGATTTTGAGGTTAGGAAGTCAAGTTATCGACAAGTTTAGAAATAAACATTTTAACCAACAACCCAATCGACATAGATAAAAAGTTGTTCGGAATGTGTACAAAAAGAACCCTTTATGTCCTCCTGTACGTCGATTTCTAACTCCATTTTTATGAACTCTAAAAAAGCCTAAAAGATGAGCTCAGAAATGGACGCATACAAGGTTGGACTTCAATGGCACATTTTGTACTCAATTTGTCAAACTTTTCCAAATAAAAGGCAAATAATGTGACTTGAAGAAATTTAAAACGACAAAAGAATTGAAAAAAGAAAGGTTTTTTTGTCATGGATAATTTTTCATAATAACATTAAGGTGGTTCTAAAGTAGAACAGTTACCGACGTTACCTCAAAATACGAGAAATGAAAATTGTCAATGATTGAAACGTTTTTTCAAAATTTGGGCTTTGGAAGGGTGATTTTACATGACATATATAGTTCCTCAACAAAATTCCAGTAAAAATAATGAAAATT
>JAPYZR010000482.1:0-31637 GCA_030522945.1 Trichopria nigra | reverse complement strand
TATTGATGAACTATTATCAAAACTATTTAAAAAACTTATTGCCAAACTATGGATTAATAGTAATTATTTCAGAACAATTATCAAATCATTCAAATTCTATTGAAAAACTATGTAGTTTAATTCATTTTCGTTTTTTTTTCAATGGAAAAATTGGTGAGCTTTTTTATCAAAAACAAGAAATCGTAGGTTATAACCTTTTTTATGTATTACATTAACCCTTTCATTTATTTTGAAAACGAGTTAACAGCATTTTAGGAAATTCGAAAATTTATACTTGAAATCGGGGTATATATATGTTATTAACAAATTTCATGCATTTGAATTGAATTTTACCTGCAGTTTATCGAGAACATTTCAGGATAACTTAAATCCTTTTAGTTTTCCTTGTTAGGAAAATCGGAGTGGGAAAATTTGATGATGTTAATGAACCTTTTACACTATAAATAATCTGCACCTATAACTGAGTGATAACGAAATGAATATGATTCGCTATGTTTGAATCTGTACATTCTAATGCATTTAAATCCACGAATAATGTTTACAACTGAAAATCTGAAATATATGTATAAAAATAATAAATAAAAAGAATGATATAATAACTTGCAAATATAAATCCAAAATTGACTTATTTTAATTATACGTAATGAATTGTTCGTGATTGGTACGAATAGAAATGTGTAGCATTGTATTTATATTTGGGATTGAATTGTATTAAAAAACAGAAATTCATCGATAAAAATATTTATAAATAATAATAACAATAATAATAATTTATGGATTGAAATACAACTAACATTTCGATCCATTTTCGTTTACTGGATACGATTGACTTGAAAATTACTCATTTTTAAGGGATCGGAATTTCTTGCAGGTCCTATTACATATTAAAAATTATATAGTTCTAGAATTTAAAATGTAGGAATTCTAAAAAACAATGCGAATCCAAAAAATTGTAATTTCACTTATTTTAAAATCAATCGAAAGAACATTATCGGGGCAATGGCTATTTACATCTGGACAATTTTTTTTTTGAATTCTCTAAGAGATGATTTTGCAATGTAGTTTAAAAATATTTTTAAATCTATCGACATTGTTTTTCTCTGATATTTTTAAGTCACGGAACTTCAATGACGATTAACAAACATACGATTTCATAGGATCGATACATTCAAAATTTTTCGATTTTCTTTAAAAACACAAAATGATGCAATCTGTCCATTGTACGTCCATATTTTGTCCATGGAAATATGAACTTAGAATCAATGCAATTACTATTTTGAAAATACATTCTTGACACTAAATTTTGATCAATCGTTAATACTTTATAAATGACGTACGGCAGTGAGAACAATTGAAAACTATAGTGTTTTTTTTTTTTTAAATAAAAGTCGATATTTTTATCAAATTAAATGTACACATTGATTCGAAGAGTGAATCTTTGTTAAATACTTAAAAGTAGACGTAAGTACCCTGTCCTTAAAGGCAATCGTAACTAACGAACTACCCTAAACAGTACGCAACCTCTATTTTACTATCCCGATTCCCCCGACTTCCGGAGCTATCGACCTTCTTAAACGAGACTTTCTCGACTCTTCTCGCAAAGTTTCCGGATCCGACCAAAGGGCAAGCGCGTGAGGCGTCAAAAATTTATGAGTCAAAACAATCCGTTTCTATACGATGTATTTAAGAACTTCGAGTTTGTTTTCAGGCGATATTAGCCACTTTCGGTTAAACGAACACTTGTCGAAATGCTTATCACTGAAGAAACGTCGAGAAATACGTCGAATACATTACCCTGGAATTCCTGACTTTAATTTACCCATATATGCAATTAATTAATCACGATCATCAATGACAATGGAAGCGATGGAAATATGATCGAAATCGATGGTAAACCACTGAAAATATTTCTGAAATACAAAATTCATTCACATTCTAGAAATGTAACATCAACAATGTGCATGACATCAAGAACATCATTTATTACGATGAAATTCACTGGCATGTTATTGCAAGCAAAAACTAGAACAAGAAGAAATCTCGAGACGCGCACTCACAACCACTCTATTTTCATATGCACTATCGATAAAAATGTATGCATGATTATTAAATCATATACATGTTTCTTTAAGAGCTCATTAACGAAAAGCATTTTCCATATCCATTTTCCATACCTTTGATTAGTCGTTATAATGATAATGATTACTATTTATCATTTACGTCGAATGGCTTGCACGAATATAGATGGCGATGTTGTGTTCGATTTTTACGTTAATGCAGTGGCGAGTATCACCAAAATTCCATTGCATACAAAACTGCGAATACTGTAAGCTTTTTTAGTCTTGATATGTTAGTTTGGCTGCGATATATTTTTATTTCGTGGTGGCTTGATAAATATGTCGAGACAAGTCACAAACATTTTTCCACAGCGCATGTAGTGTGATAATTATAGGTATATGTAATGAAAGAAGTGATGACACATTCTAATGTATATATTTATTTTGAAATTTAAGCATTTTCATCGTTTACACAATTTGCAATGATGTACAGGCATTGTCATTATACCATTGATGTAATGATCATCTGCCGTTACATCAATGAATCATTATTTCATTAATTAACGTCTATTCTGACTCTGAATTTGTCTTTCGTACTCGACTCCCACGATCAGAAAGTTAATCAAGCTGTCCTTGTATTGAATGAGGTCCTACAGTCATGAGTTAGTCTTGATCATCGATATGATCAAGTTCGTCTTATCGTGAAATCTTAATAAGTTCGCGTTAGGTAAGAGTCTCAAAAAAAAAAAAGAGAAACAAAACACATAGACTTCACGAAGTTATCGGGATATCTCTAATGGAGAGATTGATTAGTGAACACAATAATCCACACCTCGTAAAAGTGTGCGAGGAATCCAACCGTTCCTTCAAGATCATACTGTCGCTATGACAATTAATATACGGCGACAAGCCGTGACGAATAGGATTTCGTTAACGATGGCCATAAACGCCAGTCGCAGTTTACAAGACAGTTACATTGTGCTATAGATATTGTCGCGCGGATCAGCCATTATGCGCGATGCTCTCTTAAAAGGACTTGGCGACGAATCTTTTCGGCGGTCCACGCCCGTAAGTCGTGCACGGACGTCGGCGAACATTATTTCCGACGTTTCATGGCGATTTCCTGCCCAGTTCGTAATCGATCGTTCGCACATTTTTTACGGAAATGGAACAAGTCACCATTTCAGCGTTGCCCAGCTTAGTCATTTTTACATGGTCCTATAAAGTCACTTTCCTGTTCCATTATTTAAGATGCGACTGTAATACGATGTCAAAAAGGACGACTTATTGTTCAGTAATGCCAAAAGGCCATAAATTCGTTTATGTAAAAGTCTACGTCCAATTTTTATCTGCCACCTTATGTAACGAATATACGCGTCGAAACGACATTTCACGGGATTATAAGAATATAGTTGGACTTGCTCAGTATTCATTAGATTCTAAAATATGTGAATCCATCACTTTTCGACTGTGTTCGACTTCTTTTGTCATACAAGTGGGTTAATGGTGTCGACAAACTTCCGGAAGCCGTTCTTATAAACTGTGTACGAAGGGGTTAGTCCATGCCTTGCGGAGTGCAACAAAACGGGCGAATTTTCAGGAATTAATTTCAGACAAAATATCGGCGATACGTGAAATGAGCTTTTTTTTATTATCGCTTTATTAGGGTGTCAAGAACGCGTAAACATATTCCTGTTAAAAAAATATATATATATAAAAATAATTATATTGTATTGCCTTTCGGTATAACGGAGCTTTTCTCTCTCCTCGTTTACCCTTTAAACTTTTACTTTATCTCGCGCTTTCTCATGTTTTGTATTAAATTTAATGACAATTTAGTGTCAGATTTTCAAATTTCAATGGGATATTGAAAATTGTATTATTTCCAAATGAAAAAATGCTTATCGTATTCTGCGTATAATTTGTGGAAGAAAACATTTTATGTAATTTTTTTATTGATTCACTTAAAAAAGTTCCTGAAATGATGATTTTCCTTCACTAGGTTCTCACTCTTGTACTATCCATCTGAATAATTGTGCAACATTCGCTCTTTCTATTTGCACTATATAAACCGTTTATTACTATATAGTATATCTATATGAAAGAATCTTTTTGTAACTACTATTAAACTACTATTGTTTCGTAAAACCTTTTCCAACTCTTACCACGTGGAGATGGATGGTCAAGAAACATTTCCGTTTTCTACCATATTTAAAGGGTAAACTAAAAGGAGGTAATAAAAAAAATGGATTCCCGTAACCTACAATTATTTTATCCACTTTCGTCCATAGTTTTGGAACCATAGTTTTGGAACTGAAAAATGGTAATATGTGTGAGGCTCGAAAATGAATTAAAAATTCCGTGATTTTGTGTGTTAATAAGTTGAATATCTTATTGTTCATTATTGTTTATGGCTGAACAAATGAATTGTTATCAGATAAATTATCTGTTGTTTATTACCCACCATTCCGATAATGAAATTGTCCCAGTATATCGAGATTTTGAAACAATCTCCCTGTCCATCCGACCTAACCGTGAGCGTGACGAAAATAGGCCTTTCTTGATCTTTTAGGATATAGTATCTCGAAGTATCTCACGTCCTAAAGCAAACATTCCAATGGTATCGAGTTAAAAGAGTCAATAAATAATGGGATAATGTCGATAAATCGGTGAACTTGACAAAAACTCATTTTGCGCAGGACTCTTAACTCGCTTTCTAATGTTCATCATATAAAAATGGTCATCCTATATATTATTTTAAAATTAAATATATAAACATATTACCTCCATAAAAATAAGGCACCAAAGACTTAAACTCGAACCTCCGATAGGTAAAGCTTTATTTCAATACCGGTATAATTTATATACTTATAAAATACGTATACAACATAGAGAAGATAGACCATGCAATCCATTTTCATTCAGTATTATTCCAAGTGGAAAACTTTTAGATATTTCAAAATAATTTGGACGATGTTAAATCTGAAGTGGAGAAACGATACAAAAATGATACATCATTGTCTAGCGCGTAAAAAAACTCTGCCCTAGAACTGCTTGTCAGGCCGGTACCAAGAAATCAATCAACGTTAGCACAGCGATTGAATGTATCAATTGATTCTAAGAATGCATACCAAGCAGAGGCCATTAACACAATTAGGGTGAAAAGAGGATATTCGAAAGTGTTCGTAAGGTCGTGACACCAATGCTGAAGGTTCAGGGTAAAACGAAGTAGTTAGAGATAGTTTGGAAGTGAGCAGGGTCGAACTTCTTCACCCGGGACATTTCGAGCATCTTCAAGATCGACTTGTAAGCGCCGCAGCGAACAATTCGGCGAAGTTCATCAATCGTGCGAGCGGGAAAGCAGTAAACCCTTCGGGGGGTAAAATGATATATTCGACGAGTGAAAATCTCTCTTATCTTTTTGCCGAATTTCCAGCAGAGAGATACGCACGGGGCAGGGACATTCCAATCACGACTAACTTGGGGCTAGCGCGCATCGAGAGCGGTATATAGATTCTATCGACTCATTTCCGCGGCCCGACCCGCCCGAAATTCGCTGGTTACTCCAGATATAGATCTTTGAGATGCGAAAGAGAATTTACCTTAATATCATATCGATATCGCGATGATTTGCGGATCAATACTTGTATGCGGTGATGGTACATCGGAAGATCGCGATCTTAATCATAAGAGCAAGGAGCGTGATCGTCCAACGATCTAGCGAACGCGCTAGTATCAGTGAAAAGCTGCGCGCTACGCCGATAGCGTAAAACGGATGCGGTACAGCGCAGAGTGTAGCGATGCGCGTCGAGTTCGTTGAACCTGACGCAGCAGATCGCTATTTCAAAATCCACGAATCGTCGTTTCTTACAAGGAACGTAGGGAGTTATTATCCGCATGTGAAATGCTCCTCGGCGCTGAAATCGGTGTACGTTTGTAATCCGCCACTGGCCGGTGGTTAAGCGCAAGGGTTAAGGCACGACCTTCCAAAACGGGGGTCTAGCCCGAAAGTCCCTAGATAAGAGGAGATCATACGGGGGATGCAGAGAAGGGGCAGGATAGAATCGTGCGCGGCCGATTGTATGTGACGCAGGGTTCAGGACGTTCGTACGATGAAACTGTTGGAGATGGGCTCGGGGAGTGGGGCAGGGTCGAACTCATGGACCAACGAGCCGACGGATAGGACGGCTGGCGCCTGTACTCAGATCGATGCACGTGGCTCCAGCTGGGCGCCGCTATTCGTACATCTCCTATACCCCCTTTATTCCTCTTGACTCCCATCCTGTCGTTCGCTCCGCGCTCTCCTCCGTAAGATTCGTAGGGTGGGATGCATTGAGGAGGGGTGGCTGCTCGTCTTTTCTCTCCTCTGTATCTAGCTCTAGACTACTTTACTAGTAGTATGTTGGTACAACTGCTTCCGAAGTGACGGTGCTACCGAAACCGAACGCCCGTCACCACCCATCGACCATATGTGCGCTAGCGCAGTTGTAACGCACACGTGGAACGTATACATTACGTACATGCTCTCTTTACAGCTAGCTCGCCCCGAGCTTTAACAAACACGAGATAGATGAGAGCTTAGAGGAACGAAGAGAGAAAGAGAGACATTGTGTAACGTACTATTTATTACTCTTTTCCCTTCCATTGTATTACTCCACGCCTTACGAGGTGCGGTATGAAGAGCGACCATGCTCAACTTTACCCGACACGCATATCCTTCAGATCAGCCCAACGAAATACTTTTCGCCGCTTATGCACATGCTGCAAAAGCACCTCGCAGTCCTTGCGAGCTCTGCCCTCGTTTCCCGTGTTGGCTCTTCCTCCAGGATGTCTTTTCTGATCTTGTACAACAATGATCATTGGTAATACCCTGTAGAGTCCAAATGAAAAATGAACTAGTCACTGAGGAAACCATTTTGGATAGCGAAAAGTCGCCGAGAATATTGTATCGAGACACTTCGCACTTGCAAGTGGCACTTTGTCTAGCGTGCGAAACCTTTCATAAGAACGTGAATCTTCCCTGCAGAACAACTCTACAACCTGTCTCGTCATCCCGTCTGAAGTGTCTTCAACTACTTGCCTTAACACAACCAACCCCCTACCAGCTCGACTCAGGTGGCGCTTGTCTCACGTGCTTATAATTTTCCGGCTTCCTGGGCGGGAGAATGTTACCTCGGGCTTTAGCAAACCACCTAAGTAATTTGTTCAAGGTGTTGATCATTAAGCTACAAGTTATACGAGTCGACTTGACATTGCATTTTACACGCACCTACTCGACACTTGGAATCATATGCTCTCGTTATAACATTTTCATGCCCTATACAAGTCGAAGAGGATTGTTAATGTTTGTGTAATCCATTCACATAATCATACAACAACATGACTTAAGAATGTCATAACTGGAACCAAAAGGAATATCACCTTTGAGTAGTCCTTGATGATGCCTTAAGAAAGATATTCTTAACACTAGTATAATACTATTATTGGTACAAAGAAAAAAAAATCAATTGATGAAACTGAATTCGATCCAGAAGTTTACAAACTTGCTACATTGGAATGAGATTCGATAGTTCGACATTGGAATATGTTAAGAAGTACAATAAAAAAATCATGTATCAACTGTAGGGTGATATCAATCCTAAACGCTTGCGTGGAAAGCCACCTGAAACGATTAAACGACGTACGAGGATGTACAATTAGTAATTACCGAGAGATTTGCAAAGCACCTAAGGCAGGTGTATAATCAGATTCGAATATCGATGTACGTAGGGGTATGTATAAGTCACTCGGTAACGAGCAGCACGGTACAGTGGTAGGGCCATTAGCGAGCTGCAAGGGGAGGATGGATGCGGAGGGGAATTAGCGAATCAGAGATTAAACGTCTCACGTTGGCAATTATTATCACACGTGCTTAACGCACACTGTAAAGTATCGAGAGCACGTGGCGATAGATCTGGATCAGGGTTACCCCGCGTCTATATCTGACCCTCTTATTTGACTGGACGTATTACGATCAATCGCCTCTGGGTCCTATAGGAGGGATCATGCAAGTACTTTACTTACTTACTTGTAGACTATGTCTGGAACACGTCAGTGATACGTGGTGCCATAATTAGAATCGCACGGAAATCAATAAACTTAAGATGTTGTGCGTAATGACGTCCATTTGACATACAGCATTTCTTTTTCTATAAAAGAAAGCACGAATCGTGACGTACAAGTATATTGCTATCGTGTAGAAGAACCTTTTCTTATTAATACAGTAAAATACAGATTATATATTATTTTAACAAGTAGGTATTTCAATTTGTCATACGGGCGGAAAGTATTCTTTTTTACGTGTCACTAAAACCGATGCAGATAGATCGTGTTTGATGGAGGAACATCGGCTATGCCACTGCGTCGTTAAGGGATCAGTTCAATAATAAAATCAATAAGACAAAAAAGACCGTTTCAAAGAAGGACAGTGTATATAATAAGTTAATCCTTTTAACAACATTACACAATTACAACAACTTACAGCACTGTTTTGCAATAGATTAGAAATAAAAACTATTAAGTTGTTAGTGAAAAATCTATTTTGAATGATAAATATTTAACCATAGACCAGAAATGCTTAATTACACTCTCTATTGAGTTATGTATATTTTTAGTTTGTATTTGTATATATAATCAATGACCACAGAAACCAATGCAACGTTTTTTTTTAAACGATCATGGATGAAAATAAAAATGTAGCACAAAAGTGTATCGACCAATTTGCATTTAGCATAGAATACTTTGTAGTTTTATTCATGATCAGATCACACATTGCATGATCTCATTAAATGTTTTGTGTGCTTAAGCGTCTGGATTAATCTTTCTTGATTAAAAAGTTGGTATTAAATTGTAAAAAGTGTTTTATTTTAAAAATAATAATACATATTTCATGAGCTTCAATTTTTAAAGTTGAATGTTTTTAGTCGAACTATACTCTCATTTTAAGACATGCCACGACGGATTCTTCTGTTACTCGGTGCACATAGAAAATTACAAGAAAAAAACGAATTGAATAAGAAAACATTTTTATATTTTATATATTATATGTATATATATTACTAATAAAAAATCTGTTTATAATTTTTATCATTGATTCATTATCATTATTATTATTATTATTATTTATTATAGAAAATATAATTTTCATTATTGAAAATCCAATGTTTTTCAATACATTTATACATTCACTTTGTATTTGCTTATTTCTTCCTATTTCTTCTTATAAGATATATAAAATTTTCAAAAAAGTAAACAGTAGCTACAAACAAAGTGATACTTTTTATGCGTATAATTTCAGAATCTTGTATCAAGACGATTTTATTACTAATCAATCATAATAAAAGCATGTATGAATGTAACGCTATTGCCCCATTAAATAAATAGGAGATGTAAAGTAAGAAATGAGAAACGCCTTGGGAGTTAAGTATTGCTATATATTCCCATTCTATATCTGCCGAAGAGTAAAGAATAACTAAAGAGTGTCGCGATGAAACGGCGTGAAGTATTTAATCATACGCGATACATGCTTCACTATATTATTGTAATATATAGTATAGAATTAATTGACTTATTTCAATTATTAATTAATTATAATTAATATCCTGTACATTGTCACATTATCATTCGCGGACAGTTTCATTAAATACTTCATCAAGTTCTTATCTGTTATTATTATTATTATCGTATATTAATATATATATATATATATATAGTGTTACAGATAATCTACTCATCAAATTATGGATGTAGAATTTTATAATGTTTTGTGTAATAACAACTTCATCACTTGTAATATAGTTCTTCTGTAATAGGCAAACGCAATAATTATAGAAAGTTAATTTACGTATTCGTGTAATATTTTATAAATTTTAATTGTACCAATAAATCAGATCAATTTCACATTTTCACTTTGTCCCATGTCAGATTTCGAATAAGATGTATGTCTAAACCAATCATTCTTATTCAAACCATAAACTTAAAAAAAAATCGTTAATAACTAATATAAAAAGAACTTTTAACAATTTTAGTTGTGATTGTTATTCTCAATCGATTATCCTGTAATATGATTCGATCTCATTGCTGCAAGTGCTTTCGCTGCGACTACTTTTCATCACAAAACTGGCTTTCGATCGGAAGTCCTGGCGAAGTATACTGTCCACATCACGTCGAAATGTGAAACAATATCAATAATTCAAGTGTCATTACTAAATTGTCTATTGTTAAATCTGTTAAAATAATTTTATCATTTTTTACTATTGTTAATATAGTTTCTGTTGATAAATTCTCAAATCACATTTCAACCGGCTGGACCAAATGTACACATTTTTTTTTATGTGAATTAAATAGATAATGTAGTGTTGGGGTGAGACGTAGACCTGATCTGGAATGTTCCTAGTCTCGGTGTGTCCAGGAGAACATTAAATGTGGATTTCACTGTATATTTCAATCCTGATCAAGACAAATCAAATTCGTTCAATCCGACGTATGTCTAAATTCCTAGATATCTTTTTTTGCAACTACTCTTAGAAATACCTAATAAAGAATGTCCTTTTGATTTCGGATCAAGATCTTGTACATCATAAGTAACTGCATCGAACTTCTGCTTGGATGTAATGATGTTATACTAATTTTGACAAGAATCCATGAAAGTTTAGGAATTACAATTGATCAGACCCCTGCTAAGCATCCCTGCCAGATGATTGTAAAACATTAAGAATGAATTTGATCTTTATCATTAAAACCAAATGCTACAAATCCGTGTCTAATCCGTCGCGTTGGATTCGATAGTAGAAAACTTCCGATTTATTTTCTAAAGTCGGATATCACCAGTGAACTACAAGTTTGTCGCGCGCAATTTATGTCGCTAAATAATTAAAACCTTATGTAAAGCAGGTATTGGATCATTGACCAAGTGGAATATAAATCAAGCGAAAATGGCGCGAAAATATCGAAGCGAGCACCGTTTCCAAGACGCGGATTAAACTGGATTGTGGATGATATGTGTGTACTGCAGTGCACCTCTCTCTCTCTCTCTCTCTCTCTCTATACCCTGCCGGAAGTCGTCAATATATATGCTCGTACGCGCCTTTCCGCACGCGAGATTGAAAATACAGGACTTTATGCGCAAAAGCCCGCGTTTATACGCAAATAATGTGGGCGTTTTCTGTCTCTACTATTTTTCTTAACCTTCTGGAATGGAGGGGCCGATATGTCGGTCACGAGGCGCGTTCATTTCTGGAAGTGCGGCCGATGAGAATTTTGGAAATGCGGCTCAGCAAACATCGCGCAAATGGATTGACAGACAAGCGTCCCGCTACAATCGTCGGATCGGACACGGAACCAGATTTGAATGGGAATATAGAGCTAGGCGAGCGGGCCATTAGGTTAGATAACTGTTAGGGCGGGAATGTCAGGCGCGGGACTAGTGGCATGGAGAGAAGACGAGGGAATGAGTTAGGGGAGGAGGGGAGCAACCGAGTGACAGGTCAAGGTTTCATGACGCCGCCTCAAGGGAAAAATCTCCGCATTCGTTTGAATTACATCTTCGAGAACCCTCGATGTCAACCGATCTGCGAGCCTCCAGCTCCAGGTCGTTTTTCCCTAATACACTTATCTAAACTTTTTTGTTTACCGTTATCGGAGCCTCGACATTGATTTCCTCTTTCAAACTGAATTCTTTTTATCTCCAAGTACTCCAGTAACTTTCGGCTTCTCGTAATACATTAATATTGGACGAGAAAATTAGAGGAAAAGAAAAAAA
This sequence comes from Trichopria nigra, assembly GCA_030522945.1. NCBI lineage: Eukaryota > Metazoa > Arthropoda > Insecta > Hymenoptera > Diapriidae > Trichopria > Trichopria nigra. Next base: position 19,781 of record JAPYZR010000482.1, on the reverse strand, counting down.
AAACATAATTATGAATGATGTCATTATAGCCTCGTGGAACCCACTCTAACAATCGCGAAACAATATGACAAATTGTAACCATTCGGCGATTCTAGAAAATCCTGCGCGGACTCGGATATTCACTTAAAACATTCTTCTGATTACGCTGCGCGTAAAACTACCTCGCTACATCCATTATGGACATCGGGGAACATTTTCTTTTACATTCTTTACCATGATTAAATGAGCAGACATTTAAGTTGGTTGCGAATTACATAAGGATTTAATCGGGTACTCGTGAGGCATTCGTCAATAACTAATCATCATTATTGTATAATGACGTCAGACTCGTATTTACGAGCTTTTAACCCTTCAACGTCCAAATATGACAATGTGGAAAAACAGGTATTTTAACGATATTCCCGGTTTTTCAGACGCCATTTTGTTTTATTATAATTTTCTAGCTGCGGTAATATTACATCGATCTGAATCATTCCATGCCCATTCTCGGCCGATCGTTAAATAAGGATAAATGCGATGAAAACGACGAAATGCGGACTTTTGAATTTTCCGGCATTTTGTCAGCTATATATTGAGAAGGTATATCAGGATGAAAATACTGAATTATAAAAAAGTACGACTTGAAAATTGCATTTTTTCACTTAAATCTCAAAAATCATCGTCACATCAATTTGGTCTTGATCAGGTTCCAGGATTTGGCATCGGAAGCTAATCTAATACACGACTATACGTCTATCGTCAATTTTCGACAATTGATTTTCTCAAATAGACGTTTTCGATACGAGTGTGTAAAGTGCTACTTTTACGATCGCAGAACACAAGTGCATAAAAGTAATACAAGAGCTTGTCGAACAATACCTTTTGTAATTCTTTTTGTCATACATTTACTTTACACGTGCTACATGTGTGAAAGCATCAAAAACCGTGCGTAAAATCGAACTTTACGCACAGAAGTACAAAAACAACATTTGTATTGACAATTATATTTTGTAATATAGACAGCAATAAAAATAAAATTGCTTTAAATATTCATAGTTGCGCCGAAAATCCCTTCGGGAATGAAAAAGTTTAATAGAAACCTGGAGTATTCCAAATCGGCGATAGCCGGCCGTATATATTAGAAACTGCATATCAGATACTCTTTGAGAAAATCAGTGTTCTGGCTAACACCCAGGCATCCACGCCCGGAAAAATCACGAGGCGACAGAATCAGTAAACATCCCAGCAATAGAAACAATGATGGAAGAGAGCGGATATACTTTGCGCAGAAAACTGCATTGCTGATTTTTTTGTCGATATTTCGATGCAATTCAAATATGAAATCGGATATTGAATGCACTATTTACGACGCGCTGGACGGAAAGATTAAACGGAATGGATTTTTTTTTTTATAAATTGTCCCATTATTGATTACCTTGGAATTACACCGACTGTCGATAAAATTATTAAAACACGTTTGTCAGGTGACCCTGAGTTTCGACTTAGGTATCAGTGAGAACCTGGTCATGTCGATCATCATTCCCAGCGTCAAGACCTGCTTAGTTGGATCCTGATGAGAGTTTTCCCAGCAATTTTCTGTCGACATATCGACCTTTCAACAATTTCAACAAAATTAAAGATTTCCCTATCAGTATCAGCTTAATTGGATTAAATTAAATGAATTCTTCCTCGGATCCTTTAAGTTACAGTCAGGGTACCGACACGCACAATCGGTCGGTACAAGTCGGTAAGACTGGTACCTCTTTGTGGCGCACTTGGCCAAGTCGAATCTTTATCTCGACAGGACCTCGCCGTTTCTACGGAGAACCTTAAATGGACGACTTGGCCGCGAGCCTCAGTTGAGACCCTTGATGTGCCGTAGAAAATTTACGATACGCGCTCGATCGCGTTACGTCGATTACGAGGAGTTAGTACCACGTCCGTGTACGAAACCTTCTCCCGCTTATTGCAACTTTGCATTTACAACTTCGTCTTCCCCGTCGGCTTATCACATTTCTGAAGGGTGTGTTGTATTGGTACATACCGCAATGTTGGCGGGGGAGGAGTCGACGCAAAAACTATTCTGCGTATTGAGAGAATGCCGGAGTTTTTAGGGGTAGTGAGAAATTGACGCAAAGTGCCATCGGAGAGTGCAGAACCTTCTTGACGTTTTTTTTTCTCCTGATTCTTTTTATTTCTACGTGGTGGATTTTGTTCGCTGGTACTTTCTACGTCTCGATATTTACAGCGATGCTATCCGAGCGAAGATATGACACAACTGATGTGTGCGTTTTAAACGGGGAATGCCCAGGGAATATCGATTGAAAAAACTTTCTTTGTAGCGACTCCGATAGCGATAGAAGGGTGAATTGCTTTTTTTGTTTCGGCAGAATATAGCTTGATAAATAGTCGGATTGCTTGTGATCCGTATGATGCTAATTTTTTTTATTACTTATTCAAAAACTCGTTGTCTGACAATTCTTTCGTTAACGTCCACTTTCATTAATGTCTTCGTTGACTACAGTACGTCGATACTTGGTCGATTATTGATTATCAAGCATATCTAAATTCGACTGCGTTTTAGTCAAACTTAATTATAAATTACGTCTATTTTTAGGTTATGTCAATGAAGTCTATTTTTCCAGCCTGACTACAAAGTTGAATGTACTTTTTAATAATACCAAAATAATCCCAATGTACGTACATATTTCGCATGTTTCGCGTCCATTGTACATCCGGACGATCGTGGATGGAAAAAGGGCATCCAATTCAGGTACATATTTGTAAAAGTCTACAAATATATTGGACGTCTATTCTACTCATATATTTATTTTTGTATGTGATTTCGTATTCCTGACTTTCAATTGCAAATAGTATATTTTGGTTGGTTCCTATGAATCAAACCAAACCTAACCTATGACAACCTATGAAGTTAGCAATGTGCAGTGCGCATTTTTTGTGTCAATTACAAAAAAGTTACAAATTTCTGTTGAAACTTTATAATTATTTGTATTAATTTTAATAATGAGAATTGTATAAAAATGAATTCAAAAGTACATGAATATTAATTTCAATTAATTTAATCAATTTTCTTTACGTATTTGAATCTTTTTCTAATCTGTGTACTTTTGAATTTCTGCAAAAGAATTACACTTTGATTTTGGAATTTCTTTGAATCCTTAATAAATTAATTGGAGGTTAGAGGATCGATAGATTTGACGAATTAACAAATATTCAAAAATATTCAATGTTATTTTCTCGAATCTTTTTTAATTCCAGAAGAATGAAAAGACTTACAAAATTTTACATCTTCTTAAATCCCTTTCGTTTGCGGTGTAGTGTGAACAAAATTGCATGAATTTAAATGAATCTGAACTCTGATTTAAAAAATTCAGTTACATTACGATTATTGGCCTTCATATTGAATCCGCCATTTTGAATTTTAAAAGTCGAACGTTTACATCTTCAATAATTCCACTAATAATAACGTTTAAAATCATGAAAATAAAATAAAATATTTTTTTCTAAAATGTGTTTTTCCCCTTTTTTATAACGATAAAGAATAATTTACTTGCGGTGCATGGTGTTGTATCAATTTTATGCAGACATTCTACACTATAGTGTATAATCTCATAATTTACAACTCCTATATCATAATCTACAGTCCGTCATATAGAGTACGATAAAATAAAATCGAAAGAAACGATAATAGTATCGACATTGCCTGAAAAACTCCTCGCAAACACACCATCCGAGAATTTGAAAGCACAAAAACTCATCGACGACGTAAAACAATACGAAATCATCAATGTATTCTTCAACGTTCCCCGCTGGTTTTCCACTCTCGCTCATTCTCATTCCTTGCCGGTCTTCCTGAAAAGAAGAAATCTTTAATCAAGGAGTCTCCAACGTAAACTTTTCATAGAAATTGGCCTTAAACTTCGAGCAGTTGGAAAGGGGGAGAGAAAAACTTTACGGCGAAGTAGTACGATCAAACATTTTCAACCGAGTCGACGGAAGAGAGATGCTGCGATTTGGAGCGTGTAAGAGAGAGAGAGAGAGAGAGAGAGAGAGAGATCGCGACTGCACCAGCGAGGGTAAAGGACGACTTTCCTCGGATGTCGAAAGGGTATATATTTCCTGCGATATATTACATATTTCCTCCCCCAAAAAAGAAAGCGAAACGCTCCGTGTTGGGTCGCCTTTCGAGCTGTGAAGCGAACGGAAACCGAAGAAAGATGAATTTGAATTTGGACGAGGAAGTTTTCTACTCTGTTTAACGCAGTTACTCGGTGATGGGAACATGCTTCTAGAATCGATCGTTCGACCTATTGCGCGCCTTTAAGTGAAACGTCGGGACTATTAATTGCTCGAATTTCCGGAACATATTAATATCGATTAGAATATCGAAAACGAAAGTATCTCGAGCGCCGGCTACTTTAAAGTTACACCTCTCCTGGAAGAGCTTCTGATCGCTTAAGGAAGTTTGCAATCTGATTATAGCGAAATAATAAACGATCTTAGTCTTGTATTTGGATTCGCGTCTGACAATATGAATTCTGGTGTATCCTCAGATTGTACGACCCAGATCATCGATTGGGTACTAAAGGATCGAATTCTTAAATGAATTTCTGCAATTGATACACGTAGTCATCTTGTATTCATCATTATAGCTTCTCATCGTCATATGAACATCACCTGTCTGTGGACAACCTCCAAAATGTTTAAGGCTAGGAATTGCGATATCATGTAGATGATAAAAACTGTCATTAATTAATTGTCAAAGTATCAATCGCGATTCATTAATTTTTAGATCAATTATTAATATAATATCCTGATGGGCAAGCAGAAATGCCGAGGCAGAAATCCATGAACTTTTCTCTTCCAGCGAGAAGCGCCATTATCAAACTAGAAGGCGGCTACTTAAACGTCAACAGTGTCTGCCACAATATCGTGGCACCACGATATATTCGCACGATATCTCGGCAGCGGCGGTACAGCACCAGCTAACGGTAGAAAACGAAATATACGTTTTCCTTTCTTCTCTCCGCATCTTTGCGATTTTACGATTCGTGAAGCAGGAACGTGCTCTCTTTTTTCGAACAACCGCGCTACAGCGGATTATGTTTCCGACTTGTGAATTTGACATTATTCTGATTTAGGGCGGGCCATATTCTTTGTCCACTTATTGAAGCCAAGTTTCTTGGAAGTGTATATAGTCAATGGGCGACGCGTAAATCTCGTGCGTGCCCTCCCAATAGTAGTCATACACGAACGCTCGTTCCAAAATACATATAATTGCGAAGGTCCGCACTAATGATGGCGAATGAAAATTATGACATTCTCTTTTACGATATATAATTGTTCATCGGAATTATAGATGGTGGTGATTTGAAGAATTCAATGGGGAATATCCTACTGGAATAAAAATTAAGGACTATTGAACCACTGTTACTGCATCCAAGAATAGCTTACAATGATAATTTGGTTCTCCGAACAATTCTTTTTAGTTCAGGAACTTATACCGATACAGTATAACTATCTCAGCAATATTAGTTTTGTGAAAGCAGTTTTTTCATTTGAGCTATACAGTATTGCTATGAGAGCAATAACGTATTATGAAAGTGGGCGGAATAAACTTGTATTTGTGATGCTTCGCCGTTAGTAGGGTGTTCGTTATGTCGTAATGCGTACAAATAAATGTAGTGTAGTTCATGCATGACTTCTTATTATACCGCATATGTTGTATAGTTCATGGCGTATAGATATTATCAACAAATATAGACGCATCTATATTAATTGATATTATGAATTTGAGGTTCTCAAATCTCAACTTAATAACTAATTTCGCTACAAACATTCGTGTAAATTTATACGGTATTATGCGTGTGCTCGAATTTAACGTATGTGCGTTAAATTAAACTCTTCTGCAATTGAACTTCAAGGTTATGTAACCTTAAAGAACGCATGTAAAATTAATTTAAAAAATTGAAAGATGCTAGAGGACAAGATTAGGAAAAGGGTACCACTATATGACATATTTTGTCTAATTCTGTCCTCCAGCATCTTTCAATGTTTCCCCAAGCGTGAAATGCTCTGTATAGGTTAGGTATACATATAGGACAATATACAGTTTGCGACCTTAGCAATAAGTATGGCTCTCACAGCTATACCGATGTTTTGCTGCAATGCATATTTGGGTAGTTGGTCGCAGCACATATATATTTTGTTCCTGTAACGATTTGCATATAAGCTGACGATAGCAAACAAATAATATTTCCATTTCAACTAAAAGTTTGATTGCTACACCAATACATATAGGGAATGTAACAATCTCAATAGTTCCATCAGCCTTTACACGATTTTAAAACTTTCTATTGCCCCAAACTTTTTTTTCAGTGAATATTACAACATATATATACCTAAATCGCATTACCGCAAAAATGGTTAGCCAAATGCATTAGTGTTAAGTCTCACCGAATATTCATGACCAAAATGCGTTATAGGTTGCATCGCATTCCACATAACAATAATGTCATTTTTGTAAAGCAGACCGTCAAAAACATATACGTATAATACGTCCAATAAATACATATTTTATAATATTGTCACTTGTGAAAAAATAACTCAATCATACTTAAAATCGATTTGAAGCTTATTGCTCGTACTATTGATAGATACGTCATTTACAATTATACATGAAAAAAAAAGTATTTTTGGTGCAACCAAACAATGGCTCCAAAAATTATTGTATCTACCATGAAATGATCATATTTAGTATATTCCATGTAATAAACCTGAACAGAAACCTAAATCTATGATAAACTTTGGATCTTTAGGCCAAAATTCGAAAAGTACACTTTTTTATAATTATAAAAAAGAATTATCATAAATGAAATAATGATTCGAATATTTATTAATGAAAAAAATAAACAGACTTTTACATATCTGAAATGAAATATGATGATGTAAAACATCCACATGTTAAGTGGAAACAAAGAATTTTCGCACGTTTTAAGGCGGCATGTAGATAAACAAGACCACACATTCTGGAAATAGACAAATCACGATAATGCAATGCACCTAAAGCACGAAATTTTATGGATCGTAAAGTAGATAATATATATTACTAACGTGTCTGGATGCGGATATTAAATGTTCTAAAATCCGTTGTGCAATGTCTTCTTCGTGAAGCAGTATTCTTCCCTGATTCGGATTAAATAAATCGGTATGACTGATCGCTTTATTAACAAAAAAAAAAAAAAAAAAAAAAAAAATAGTAAATAACAAATTGATTTTATAAAGTTGTTTAGATCTTATTTATGATGTATAGATATAGATACAGGTCTATAGATATAGATACAGATCTATAGATCCAATATAACAAAAATTCATTTGTTGTTAATATTTACAAATCTGAATTTCCTCTTTTAATTCTTCGTTTATAATCGAGACTTACTTGGATTACTGAATAAGGATTTCCAGTATCGCGAGAACAAAAAGAAACGGTAAAAGGGCATTAAGGAGAAAGAGAAGAAAACTAAAAGAGGATTTAAGAGGTTGAAACAAAAACCTAATATTTTCTCGTCTACTTTAAGGGCCACTGAGGTCATTGTCATTTATGGGAACATTTTTCTTTCCTGTTTACTATTTAATATGCCACATTACTGATTTCTCGTTTTTCTCAATCATTCTTTATTTATCTTATAAAGTAACAAATCTGCTGTTTAACTTTCAGTACATGGTGACATGTTTTGATAAAGTGAATCTGATAATATCCAAGTCTAAATTTATTTTAAGATGAATTCTCAAATCTTAGTGACATTACTGAAAGAAATAATATACATGCGGTTGTCAATTTTTGTAAATATTTAACTGTGAAATAAATATAATCAAATCTTCAACTGCTCGTATCCAACGATGCATTTCGTTAACTATTATTGCTAAATCTCGATAAACAGAACGAAATCCCTTTCACAGTGTTTTTTCTAAGTCATACATAATTTCTGTTCAGATCTTCTTGGATTTAATCTGACCTGACATTTTGTTTCCGAGCGAATGTGTCCTGCTCTATTCAGATTCAAGGTCTCGTAAACATTTGAATAATTCAGTAAAATATTCTGAATATACTCTCACACAATACAGTAATATCTCGATGATAACTCCAAAACATTTCATTTGAGATATTGATATTCTTGAGATCTTCTAGCTGACGTTTCCGACACATTTTTCGAACGTCTTATACTCGTCTTTTTAATATTCTGGAAACATTAAAATTGTATAACATTTTGCAAATAAAGTGTACAATATTTTAAGAATATCGCATTTTTAATATTTCACATTTAATATTCATAAATATCACGAAAACCTATTAAACGTTACGTCGCAAATATTATCGGAATATCTAATTTAACTTATTCCATTTAATATTTTTTCAGAATATTTGTAGGGATACAATTATCAGGATATTGTGAATGAGATTTTTGCATTGTGTGCTTAAAATTAGTGTGTTAAATATGCAACGCGTTTAACTTTAGGCATGCTTCTTTCAATTCATGCATAAATTGTTTACTTCACGCATGACACCACCCAGAATCCGTAAATGTTCACTATCAAGCACCAATACGAGGCATCTAAAGTAAAAAATAACTCAAGTGTAAAAGTACACTTTACACCCTCCTTAGGTAATATACTATTTTGCAACATTCTGAAAATATTTTGGAAGATGTGTCCTATGTGACAATTATTATGTGACAATTCATTCTTTTTATAATAAATATGTATTGAATTCTTAGCATTAGCAACAGTTCCATCTTCGAACGTCATATACCACTATAGCATTGAAAGGTATATAAAATTGATGATAAACATACCATTTTATTAACCCATATTTAAATGAGCAGTCAAAAACCAATATCGGTGGAAATGCACACATTAATTAATCATGTATTATTACCCAAAACGGGTAATGGACGGGTATGTTTAGAATTTAAAGTTTATATAGGGCGTCTGAATTTCGTTACCAGCTTTAATGCACGGATGCCCTACTTGCGGCGGTCTACACAACAGCATAATGCGCACTCCAAATTGTAAAGTTCGACGTAAAAACGGCCAACATTGTAATCAGCATAAATGCATAATTCATTTTGTAACGAATGACGTATAACAGAAAACTTAATGCCGAAGTGTCTGATGTAATTGCAAGCACGTATATATATATATATATATACATATAGAGAAACGGACTCCAGTCCGTCGACGTCGCTGTCATTAAACCCGAGGTAGATTAGAAACGCCTATGATTCTGGCAGTTATGGAAGCACATGGATCGTTTGAACGGGAATTCAATTGCACGATAAATCAATGAGTGGCTGGCAAAGACTGCTACTTCCACTGCACTTACTCGCAATACCTCAAGGTATCCTTCATTATTAAAGGCGTGAGTTTTATGTTTGATTGTCAAACAGGATGTAATTTAAAGATTTTGCTGGTCGGTTGTTGTTAACATTTTTTTTTAATTTCAATTCAAAGCGGATATTTTACGTCATAATTCCATTGATTTTACGAGCAATATTTACAAGGTGTCGACAAACCAAGAGCGGGTGTACGACACTGCTATACAATTGAACCTTGGCCGTGCTAATAGACAGATTCGCTCGATATTGTCTACCTTGACGAGTCAACGATGCATCAACGATGCATCAACGGTGCATCCTTGTATCGAACAGTTTTTTCATTTCTACAGTTTTCAACATTGGTTTCAATAAACCCTTCAGTTTTGAAGGGTTTATAAAAGTGAATAGGTCTATTTTTCCGAAATTGATTTCGATATCATCGACGAATTATTATTTTATTCATGTCGAAATTCGTCATTTTTAATAAATATTTCATTATTCCATAATATTACAAGGGATGCAAATTTTCATTTGTCCGGCGCTCACTGCTTTACATCATGATTTACATGCTGGAATATATCTGCATGTTATTAATTGCTTCCGTCGAATGCACACGCAACTCTTCTTCGATACATTGTTTAATTAATATGGAATATGCATGTCTTTTGTAAATATTTTTAAATTGTGTTTATTTTGAATTTTTACTTCAAATATTGTAAATGCTTACATTATTTACATATTTGAAACGAAATTTATGTTCGTATTTTATTTGCAATTTTCAGTTAAACTAAATATTCTAAAGTGGGTAGGAAATATAGATGGACGAAACACTGTAAAAATTATATAATACTTGAAATGATTACTTATTGTATCTTCCATCAATATGTATAATAATATTATTATTATTATTATTATTATTATAGTAGAACATATACATGAATACTAATCCTGAAGAATTTAATTACGAAAAAGAATGATTTGAACGAATAAATTGTCAATGAATACAAAATAAAATTGAATTATTCAATTAAGTTTTTATGTTTTACATATTATATCTATAATTGCTAGATAATATTATATAATTGATAAAGTAACATTAAATACTACATTTTTCTTTATTAAATTGTTTTTTTTTTAATTGACGCTATTAAAATTTTTTAATTTAAAAATTTCCTGAAACTTTGTGACTATAATTTTAACATGCTGATTTTTGCTCAATGAAAATCAAATGACAAACTGACAAAGTTTACTCAAATGAGAAAGAATTTAAAATTGAAATTTTAAAAGCGATAAATGAATGTCCGGTAATTTTAATACATTCCATCTAATATTAATAGTATTATTATTTTTCTTAATAAATAAGATTTTCAAATATTTCCATTTTTATGTATTTTTTTTTCTTTTGCAAAAATTGTAACATTTTTAAAATCAAAATTGGTTCCTGTATTTAATCCGTGCATGCTTAAACCTGTGTATTGTTTATTAACTCCTAAAATATTTGTTTTGTAATCTTGTATTATTATTTTTAATAATCTTCCTGTTTTTATGATAAATTAACATTCTCATATTAACGAAACATTTATTGCATTTATTCATAGAATACTCTTAATCTGAATCAGTGAAAATTTGAAAATTCGCCGAAATGCCTCAGCGAAAACAATTTTCACTGTTTAATCAATTGATTTCACTGTATAAACAGCTAATTTCACTGTTTGACCAATAAAAATATTTTATTTACTGAACAATCGTTTTTTGACACGTAAGCCCTCTTTTCATAGACCAGATCACAAATAGTAAATGAGGAATGAGTATATATATATGCGTGAAACACTATGAGTGTTGTATTTAATATCACTACATTTTTTGCTGAATATCTGACATATATATGATATATATATATATGCCTCTATACCGAACACTTGTATTAGTATTTGTCATTTCAGCAAATGAAAGTGGATGATAAAATAAATTTATACGTTGTTTTCTTAAATTCGCTACTTTTCTAGGATATATATATTCTTTTGTTGATGAAATCATATACATATATGTATACAGTAAAAATTGATATTATTCCTCATATTAATTTTTATTATGATGAGGAACTGCCCTCAAGACGCTTTTTTATTGTAGTAAAATTTCAAAGGAAATTTTTCTTCGTGTAAAATCGTGTAATACTTTAATTTAATCTAATCTCTACTTACATTATGTAAATATACTAGAACCTTATTTATAATATAATGGAATATATAACTCTATTTAGATCTCTAATTATATCTTTTTGTATACATACATTTTTGTAAGCATAAATTATGTACACATCAGATTTAGCTCCTATTTTACAAACATTATAATTAGATGCTTTGATATTGACTTCATTTTCTTCTTGACGGAAATTAGAAGAAAAGCTCCGGCAAATTTCTAAAATACTATCAAGGTAATCTTTATAAATACCTTCCCAGCCAACAATCACAGAAGTTATGTCACAGTTATGTAACAGTTACATTAAAATGTCCGCCTCAAAATTGTCACAGTTACATAACAGTGATTGCGACGTAATTGCTACGTAACTAGTACGTCACAATCACTGTTATGTAACTGTGACAATTTTGAGGCGGACATTTTAATGTAACTGATACATAACTGTGACATAACTTCTGTGATCGTTGGCTGAGTTCGAGTGAAATTCCGCTCTATACAAAGAGTTTAAAATTGAGCCACTCTTTTAACATTTACGTGCCAAAGTAAGGTGATATTTCACCCAAGAGAGTGTAAAACATCACTCTTAAAGAGTGACGTTCGAAATTAAACAATACCTTATTACAGAATTATTAAGTCTACTAAAAAAATATTAGAACAATGTAAAGGAGACGAGAAACTGAACAGTTTTACGATAGAAAATCGGGATTTCTATGTTGTTTTTTGCCCATAGTTCGAAGAAAAATGGACGATAGTAATGTAGAAAAGTAGTTTTTCCATAATATTTTATCGTATTTTTTTTTTTACCAGAACGATACTATTATAATTGGAAAAATTTCGAAACAATATGTACAATGCCCAAAGAACCTAGTTAAACAAACAACCAAATCAAAATTATCATTACTTTACATATCTGAATAAAGATCATAAAATCAAATCATGATATATGCTTTTGATTAAATTTGATTGAAATATATACATAAACAATGTCAAAAATTAATATTAATATTATTAATTATTAAATTAATTGATAATAATTTCCACTGTCTAATACTAATTTAAATTCTTTACAAGTTTCTGCCTGGATATATAAGGGGGGAATATGATATGAATATACAATATTTTGTATACATATCGGGTGTACAACAAGTGACAAATAGACAGATTAATTATTATTATTATTATTATTATATTTATTTACGGGCGAATTCGCCCTCAAGTTACAATATTAGTGGTACAATTTGAAATGAAATTAAAATAAAAGAGAAATACAAAAAAAAAGTGCAAAACATAAAAATATAAACCATGTAAGAAACATTAGTAAGTTAAACCGGTATCAGGCGAATCGACATTTCGAAAAATTAAGCGGAATAACCGGTGAGAATTTCACTCCTACAGGCGCTGATAAAGGATGATGTAGCCTCTATTCTAATTATTTGTGGAGGAAGCGCGTACCATGTACGTCTTAGTTTATTAATTACCGAAAAGTACAATAGATTTGTTCTGCAGTTGGTCTCCCTTAGTGTACGAAAAGATCGTATAGAGAATGCGATGGACTGCGTGATGCAAGAAGGTTGGATACCTCGGGCGATCGAATGGTTCCAGACAGAATCTTTTTCACTAAAATAATGTCATTCAATTTATGTATAGCATGTACTGTAGGAATCTGAAATTGAGCGGAAATATGTGAAAAATCATGTGAAAATTTCTGCATAGGATTATTCGTTTTAAACGAAAGGTATCTTAGGAATCTTCTTTGTACGGATTCTAGAACTAAAATGTCAGACTTGGTATGAGGGGACCAGATAGGTGAGGCATATAATAAATGAGGAAGAACAAGAGATTTGTGTATATTAATTAATGCTGATGTATCTGTAAAATATTTAGACGATCGCATAAGGAATCCAAGCTGTTTAAAGGCACTATTTACTACCAAATGTAGATTACCGGAAAAAGAACCGAAACAATTGTACGTAACGCTTAGATCATTAATGGTTTCTATGCCAAGTAAGCTGTGATTATTAATGGCATATTGGTAACGCATAGGATAGCATGATTTAGAAATGTGCAAAACATTGCATTTCCTTAAATTTAAGTGCAATTATGACGAATTATTTTGGGTTATCAACACAAACCGTGACTTTGCCTGAACCATTACAGTAACTCAATCGCAATTATGGATTTTGTATATTGTTCCTGGATTCGTCAGTTACTATTACCATCATTTGAAGCCTATAAACTGCAATGATTCCTTTGTGAAAATATTTACATATACTATACACACGCAGCTACATGTACGTTTGTTACAATTGACCGCCCTGATCAAAAAGATGATCTCGATAACGTGGAAATGGGAACTTGGAGTACTATGTTTATTTTCTCTTACATCGGACGCGTCGTCGTGCACGCTAGATACTTCACCATGCTTTCCAATTTTCCTTTGGAAAACTCCATCTACCAATAGACTACTCGAAACGTAAAAAGGGGCCAAGGAAACATAATAAATGATCAAAATCGGAAATACGGTCTCGTTAAATTCATTTCGTGTTCCGAAGTAGAGAATACCGAAGGCAAAAAGAAAACGCGCATTTCGGCCCAGGACGTATAAAAGTTAATGAGCACCTAAAAGATACAGCTTCGAAAATAATATGCAAAATCGGAATTTCGAAAAGAGTTCCAAAATGGAATTTAAGAGAGAACGTGCAAGACGTGGAATACAAATTTTAACGTTCTTGCAGACCTGGGAAAGTATGTCTCGAGGATCTACTCACACGTCATCACTCGAGCAGAGAATCATCAGAATCTGTTCGCGTCTCGTCAGAATCTTCTCAGAGATTAACCATGGACTCGATTATTCGAATCAAATGGTTGCCAATCAGTCGAATTGCTCATCGTTCACGATTATTGTTCATTCGTATATATAGTATCGTCGAAGCGCTTTCATTCGCGAAATAATTAAAAGCCAACTCTGAATCGTAATTGGATTCACGGACGCCGGGTATATTGGGCGGAGGTCCAGAAACCTTGAAAGGGTTAAAACGGCAAAGCGACACATTTAGTTCCAAGCCAAAATCGAGGTAAGCCTGGCGTGCATATCGCGCAACGATTGACGTTCGATTCGTCCGTAATATACGTGCAACAGTCGGGCTGCTGGATGCGCGCACGTGCTTAGCTGATTCCGCAAACTTTCTCGACGATAATGGTGCATCGGGTCAGACAGTGGCCGTGTCGCATTGCGGCGCGACTGGCAATAGGTCCCAATATTGACCTCGAAAAATTGCAGAAATGTCCTGAAAACGGCACGACGCCACCGGATTGTCGCTCGAGTGAACGCCAGCTTCGTGCATTCTTGGACCTCTCTCGGAATGCCTGCGATTATATACTTTCTGATGCCCGCCTTTTATACGCACTCGCGCGTGACGCGAGCATAAAATGTCCCACCTCGAATATCCAATTTGCTACGCTCGTAAACGAATGCGCTGCATATAAATGCAACGATCTTTGCGCCCCCGTACACCTATAACTTAAGTCATACCCCGTGAATGTACGACACGAATTGTCAAAAATTCCGAATATGAAATCAGAATCTATTGTAATAACAAGATGTCGTCGTCCATTTTGAATGCGCTCAGTACGTTGCTGAAGTATTACACATTTGTGTAATGACGTATACTTATTTCAAATAGCGCCGGATGACCATTTTACAACTGTCTGTCCATGAATTGAATACGGACGTCCACTTTATGTCCACGTTTCGTCCATTTAAGGGGATTTGTTCATGGCCGCGAACTGTACATAAAGAAGACGTCCATACAATGGACGTAAAATGGACATAAAGTACACGTCCATTGTAAATGAGTTGTTTTTTTTTTTTATTATATTCGTAAGATCGACTTTATATGGACATCCATTATATTATGACCATATTTCATCCATTAAAGAATGTCATTGATGGACGTAAACTGGACACAGATTCAGCATCCGATACAAATATCTGGATGTCTTCTACGGACACACGCGACGACATTCACGCACGTCCATTCCAAGTCCAAATTTCATCCAGGATTTTATAACTGTAAAAAGTGTGCCGAAATTTGACTGATCTGGAAATGAAACCAATTCATCGAAGAAATTTAAAGTGCAGCCTTAAATAAGTGCGAAGCGGTAGTAGAAATCGTATGGAAGATCTTAAAAAGTCTAATGGAACGTGCAAAAAGGCAAGCGCGCTCGGATGAACCCAATGAAAACCTCTACAAAACCTCATTATACGAGGACTCATTTATTCTACTTTCTCGCTCGGTGGAACATTTTTTGGAAAATTTATTTGCCAGTAATTTGACGACGAGTTTTCAAAACTGAAAAAGTAGTTTTGAATGTCAAAAGTTACTCAATAATGCTTTGGGTATTACTCGAAAAGTGTGTTTCAAAAAGAATTTGTAACGGAAACAAAAGTTAATGGAAATTGTATTCCGAACAAATGTGGCCCGAACCACCGTACAATAGATTTTAATAAGTAATTTTTCATTACCTAAATTCTAACCTATTGTTTTCATGGATTTTTGAAATGCCTTGAAAAGAATTACAATTTTGACAATTACATTATAATTATGTAACAACTATGTAACATTTACGTAACAAGTAACAGTTTTGTTTTCTTGCAGTGAATTCAGGATGGTTTAACGCTGATCATAATTCAAGATGAATTATACATTTATATTACTTTATACTTGGGATGATTAGAGATGTATCGTTACATCTTCCAAAGGGATAACTGGGCTTGTTCCAGATGTACCGGTGGACGCCCATTCTATATGTATAATGGACATACAATGGACGTACAATCGATGACTAATGGACATAAACACGAATAGATTTTCTAATGGACAAAAACTGGATGTTCATTGGTCGTACAATGTACCTGTGAGTTTGGACCATCCATTATTCGTATATATCTGGATATCCAATGTACGTCCAATGGACTTTATGTTGGATTATTGTTAACTCATTACAATAACATGTAAAACAGCATTTGCATCAATACATGGATCAATATGTGCATCAATACACGAACGAATGGAAAAATTTGAATCCAGAATCTACTAAATGAAACAAAAAAAAACGCAAAGTGGACATATTTCAATAATTGTACAATTAAATTAATTTTGGAATTAAATTTTAAGAATTGATCTGAAGATTCTGAAGAAGAATAAAAGTAGTACTTTAAACCGTAAAACTACTGTTAATTATCCGTGTTCAATTAAGCTCTAAAGAAATGTTACAATAAGGTTCAAAACCTCTGACATTGATCAGTTTTTAATTATGAAATGACCTATATACGATGAAATTGGCTCCCTTTCAAGTGTCAAAAGATATAGTAAATTACCCTAGAAAGTTAAATATGGAACTTTCATACATATCAGGGAGAAAATAAAGATTAAAAGTGATCTAATCAGATTTAATTACTCGTACTGAGATGAAATTTGATCTTGATTAATGGTATATCTACAGAGATCTTCAATTTAGAACATGTATTAGATCTGCAATTGTTAAATATATAGATCTAATGTTGTAAGATCTTGTTGGATTTTGGGTCAATTTTAAAAGATCATGATTAAATATCAATTTAGATATGATTAGATCTTACAACCACAATGTTGATAATTATGTAACAATTTTGCAACATTTACGTAACATGATCTAACTATTACGTAAATATACTACGTAAACGTTATCTTCAATCTTTGCAGTTCATTAAAACAATAAAATGGTTGTAATAAATATCGTTAAAATACAGATTATTATGTGCATAAAAATATATCATTTCATACGCGATTAGAATAAAAATAAAATTGATAATATAGGATCCTCTAATGATCATTCCGCAACATCGTCATAAACGACACCATTTATTAAGTATCGTCCTAAAGACATTGAACCGGGTATCCCGGAAAATCACCACTTGATCGTTCGATAATTTATAGTGTGTAAAGCAGGTCGGGAACTTGCCGTTTCATGTCACTCCCTGGCGGAATGAGCATTAAACTCTTATGTCTCGTACAGTTTATGGCTTACTCAAGCACCTCGAGGCAAAGAAATCTCTACCTAAGTCTCTGAGCATCCAGACGTCGGGGGTCAATTCTTTCCCCTCGCTTTGATTCCTGCAATGACATTGTTTCACGTTTAAAATCCAATGTAGATTACACAATGTAAGGTTTGTTTGTAATTTGGAAAAATACGTTTTTATGTTTACGTCCATTATACACGAGTTGTACGTACAAAATGGACGTCTGATATGGGACATCCTCGCCAATGAAAACATGGATGTATATTGGACAGACAATGGACGTAGATGTGCTTTTTGGATACATGATCAATAAATGCATTTTTGACATGAATAATCGATACGAATGAATTGACTACGCTTCATAAGTATAAGTAATCAAATAATGCTTGGAATCTTGTTTAAAAGCAAACTTTAGTTTCGCAAGAAACTTCAGCAACATAAATCCACATTCGTTGAAAATGGAAATCAAGGCTCAATTGTTCCGAATTCGTCGTAACGAACACCGCACATAGCGACGTCCGGTGTCTCGACTTCCCTACAAGCCCTCGACTAGTGCCAAGAATTAAAAGTAAGATCAATTTGAAAAAAGTCGCACGGCGATATATCATCGTCTTTCGCGGAAAAAGGTTCGGAAACCCTTACACCGAAAATGTTACACCCTACGGTCCTCTCTCCTTTGTTCTCGGCATAAATCTAAAGCTTGTCATTGCGTATAATCGTTGAATTCCAAGTATTCGATCGCAAACGCGAAAATATGCGAAACCCTTCGTGGCAAGGGGATGAGAGTAACGTTCATATCCGGCGCGTGCGAAAGGAGAACCTATATTCAAAATCGCGACTATACCCCAAGCCGACCATGCGGAACGATATATCACGGCATTAATATACCACATATCAGGTATCGATTTGTCGTTTTTTTACGTGGCGTTTTCCGATATAAAGAGAGTGACTGAAATAGAGAGAGAGCTTGCTCGTATTGTAGGAGCGGCGTTCGACCCGACTGACCCCGCGGACAAAACGCGATAGTTACCGTGACTTTCTTGTCGCGAATTCGATATTTTCGAAATATGGGAAAACACGCCCCAGGATATAGCGACACCCGAAAGATACACGAGGAGAGCTTTAAAGCTGCCCCCGGGGTCGTGCTTCCGCGATCGTTGAATTTCAACGGGGTCTCAGTCGAAATGCAGCGCCGCCGCACCCGGCGTCTCGTCGTAAGATTCCACGCCGAGGATTTTAACTGTGCGAGAATCATTCTCTGCGGTGGCGTTTCGAAGTGGGTCGCGAGCTTAATCGTGTGGCCAAAATTGTAAGATGGTACTTTGTTGTACTCCCGGCCCGGACTTTCCGAAGCTTCGGCGTCCAAAGACAATTGTTACCGATAAAAAGTTTTCCCTGCAATCCCTGGGTTAGAAACAAATCGATTTTGAAACTTTTCCGAAATAAATAGGTGCAGAAATTGGGAATTGACAATTAGTCGTAAGTCCTGTGCACGCTGCAGTGTCCATTAATGGGAATATTGCCATTAGGATTTGAATATCGCTTGTTTATAGTAGACGTACGGTCGTACAGCCGTACTACTACTGAAAATTGGTGGTAATGAGAAGATTGAAATGTTCGCCTTTTCCAGGAGACTAGATTGTTCTTTTATCAGTTATGCCAATGATTTGAACTATTAGACTTCTTTAGTGTATTATATGGACTAAAAATATCGGTAATTATTCATGTGGGTATTTTTTCATGAAATGATATGTGGTGGAAATGGTTCTTTCTTTATCTTGATAGTCTTTGGAATATGAAATCATGGAGACAGGACAGGCCATGCAGACGACAAAACGAAAACAATGTTTGGTAATACTATCAACGATTATAAAAAATATTAGTATTGTAAAATTCAGTAGATGTCTAATGTTATAGCCCTATGAGTCACAAAATTAACCAAGAAACCATGGTGAAGGTCCAGATGGTGTAATGATACGGGGTTTTATAGTATAAGTCTTTATGCATATGTAAGAGAGAGAGAGAGAGAGAGAGAGAGAGAGAGAGAAAGACGATAAGAGAAGAAGAAAGATTGTGAGATGGTTGGAGTTGGAATGATCCTGAAAATACCGATGGCTTATGTTTAGCTCTATTGCTAGCAGAGAGCG